>JAQHUG010000223.1:199622-226441 GCA_028555095.1 Dicrostonyx torquatus | reverse complement strand
GGTGGTGGTGGTGGTGGTGGTGGTGGTGGTGGTGGTGGTGGTGGTGGTGGTGGTGGTGGTGGTTTGTGACACTGCCATCTAACGCACCCTCCTGGTCCCCTCCAAACAAGCATCTATCTATTTCATTGCAGATTCCCAACAGATCATATTAGGGAGAGTTCATTGAAATAAACTTGGCATTTAAATTAAATGTTCCCCAAAGCATCTTGGCAGAGCTGTAGCTAATGATGGCAGAGGTCTGTGCCAGGTTTGGATTTATCCTGGACCTAAGTGATTGTCCTCACACGTTAGGGAGGTACCTGTCCCACAAACAGCCAACTGGTGCCCTTACGTGGTTCCTGTGACATACAGGTCTTGTTTCCCTGCATGTTTCTCAAGCTCAGCCATCACAAGTGCAGTAAGTAAGCAAGTGTTTCTCCTCCTTCCTGCCTCTGCCTCTACAGTTACTAAGTGATGGCTTCCCATCATTCCTCTTCCCTGAGCAATGTTATTAAAGAAATTGTAAATATTATGCCAAACTCCTTACTGAAGTGTTTCATGGCATTGTAAAATTCATAGAAGTTAGAGTTAGAAAAGGAGCCAAAATGCAGTCATTCAAGAAATACTGTTAGCATTTCTTTTCAACTAATTTTCAGCACAAAGCAATAAAATATGCTCATGTCGTTGATAAATTTGCTCTTCTGGATAACTCTAAGGTGTTGGTGTCAGTTTATAGCATTCATACAATAATGGTTGAATTCTGATAAGCAATTTGTTCATGTTTAAAGTCAACAAATACCTTTATAATCTCACTCTAGCATGCTGGCAATTCACAACATAGTCTCTCTTAGGCCTTCTTCACATTTCAATCACCTCAGCTTTTAATTGTCATTCTTCTCCAAACTGTGTTCCGTTTGTTTGCATTTTTTTTCTTTTTTATATTCTTTTTTCTTCTTCTTTTTAATTTTTTTCTTTATTGATTTGTTTACATTATTAATTTGATAGCTAGGCCCTGAGCTATTCAGGGTCCCTGGTCCATAATAAATTTTCAGTCTCCCCAGATAACCCCGATGCTGTTTACAGACGCCTTGCTGTCACTTAGACCCTGTAGGTTAGGAACTGGGATCTGGTTTCCAGTTCACAGGGTCTAATGTTACGACTCCAGAGTTTTCTGACTCGCTGAGCACTTGGACTCGACATAATTTTCTCCTCAATGTATTATGACAACGTTGATTTCCCCAGCCCCACTTTCATTTTTTTTTAATGAGTCTCTAAAGATGCAGTTCAGTTTCAGGACCTTCATATTTTACTGTTCCACACAGGCTTAAAGTGAAAGCTAACTGGACAGAAAATAGAAAACGCTTTAAGAGAGTAGCAGATTATATCGAAGTACTGGTCCCTACGAGGTGCCCGCTGGCTTCCTGAGTCAGTCCATGCTTCTCGTTTTCATCTGTTATGACCCTGAAGCTTACATTGTGTTTATTTTAACACCATCATTAACAACAAGATATACGCAATGACCCTTTCTTTCTGGGCCCTTCTATGGCAAGTCAGACCTGCCAAAACTTTTTATTTCCATATTCTTGCTCTCCTTTGGCACTAAAAGACCTTCAACCACTTTCCTTGGGTCTGTCCTCTACAAGTACATATGGCTGCCAAGAAACTATGCACTCAGTGAATCGTATCAATGCTTCCAGCCAGGGAGAAACCACCTCGTGAATTCATTAAATTTTCTCAGTGGCTATTGAATTAGGTAGCACTTTAAGGTAATCTATTAATTAATTACTGAGGATTCAATAAAAATATTCTATTTAAAAAGCAACAATATGGTAGACTAATACAATTCCCCCCAAAGGCACTTGCTTATCACACTGTGTTTTAATTCTTTCTTGTATACTTGAGTGCTTTTATGTTATTATTTTATTATAGGAGTCATTGGGCATTGCAAACGCAAATGTCTATGTGGCCGATGGGTAAAGGACTTGTTCCATAGAGTTCTAGAACTTATAGTCTTCAACAATGGCATACTTTGCTTATACAATACCAAGGACTATCCTGCCTGGTTCATCTATGGTTTTCTAATTTTCATAGGTTCTTGACACAGAAACATGTCAGTGTCCTGTCTCTGAGGAAGATGTGAACATGCTGATGAATACACTCTCATTCAGCCAGTGGAGAACAGCAGCATGCTGGAGCGAGGACTCGAAGCAGCTGGTCACTGCTTCCGGGCAGAAATGCCGGCCCAAGCAGACAGCCTCGTCTTATTTTTCCAGAGAAGCCATAAATCTGGAATATAAAACTTGCTGTTTATTCAGTTGACTTTCTTACAGATATCACAAAATGAAAAAGGTTTTGGTGTGTTTATTACTAATGTTATTAATATTTTTGAGACAGTCTCTTACTTACTGTAGTCCAGACTGATCTGGAACTCACTAGGTATCCCAGGCTAGTCTCAAACTCTTGGTAATCCTCCTGGGTGCTGGGATTATAGACACCATATCCATCTTTATTCTTTCTAAGGTTTATGGAAAGACCTGTTTTCTCCCGTTCCACCTCCTATGTCATGATAAGCAATAGCTTAGGAAAATCCTTCTAAACTTGAATTTCTTTATATTATGTTAATGGTTTTTAAGAACACATCTATTTTCATGAATGTTAGCAGTCAAATATCCAATGTGCAGTGTGTTGCTCCAACCCATTGCCTTCATTTACCTATCTCCCACTTTCAACCTTAAAAATGTTCCGTCTCTGAAACCCGAAGCCAGGGACCCACTATCTAGCCAAAACCTTTGCCGTTTCCTCAGTCCTGTCCTAATGTGCTTTTTATTTCTATAATAAAACCACGTGTAAAAGTAACTTGAAGAAAAGGTTTAGTTCACTTTACACCTCCATGTCAGGGCGCACTGTGTGGTGTGGGTCGGTTGAAGAAAGAAGGCACTCCAAGATGAACTCTTAAGGCCTATGTGGCAGCAGGAAGGTCCAGCCTCTCTGGTGGACTTGACCCCAAACAGCCACACAAAGGCATATTTATTGAAAGATACACAAAGTATTTCCTCATACCAAGGTCCCTAATCTAATTTACTTGTCTTACTAAAGGAAAGCATCACATGCCCTCAGGGCTCTAGTTCTTTATTATGTATCATATTATTGCAATATACAGTAATACAAGAGCCTCAGGTGTGTCTTAGGTGTCTTGTGACCAAAGTCATGAGATGGTTGCAGTGCCCCTTTACCAAAACAATCACTGTTTTCCATAAGGATTCTTCAAGGTCAAAGAACTTCTAAAAACCATCACTACAATGCTTCCAGGTCACTGTGTGAACTCATTCCAGGAACTCAAGGCAGAAGCCAGAAGCAGAAACATGACAGGCACACTGCTTCCTTGCTCACTCGCTAGTTAGGGACTGTGGCACAGTGAGCTGGGCCCTCCCAGGACATCCATCCTCCACGCATCCCATTTTGTCCTTGAGCATTCTCATACTGCTTCCCCTGAATGGCAGGGGTGGTGGGGAGCCCACTGAGTGGCAGTCGAAGAAAGCCGCATTCTCACTGGCATGCTAGGCCCTTCTTATCCTCGCCCCCCAGTGCCCAATTTGCCAATGTAAATCTCTACATAGATGCCATCGTGGCCTTCTGCATGCACACTCCAAGCTGCCACTCAGCTAAAGCAAAACACCGACAGTGTAGCCAAGCTATCTGAACTGCCTGACAACTATGACTTTTGTCACTAGTGGGATCCTTGGGGCTTCTAGACAACATTGCTACTGAGCACAGATCTTTGTTCTCCACACTGCTGGTCTTTTGATTGGCCCCTGGCTCCCTAGCTCGGCAGTTGCTTGAGAATTCTTATACAGACAGTAAACTTCCTCCACTTTGCCTGCCCTTACCTCCACGCACCCCTCCTGTGGTCTAAAGTTAGCTTCAAATGAGAAACTGCGTGTTAGGTGTGATTTAGTAGGCTCCTCTGTTAGAACATGATTGATCTTTAGGAGACCATAGAGTTTTGTTACTTTCTTCTGAGTATAAGGTGGACCCTTCCCTGAAGGAGTGGTCCATACCAGTGCCAAACACATAAGAACAAGGAGAAATCAAGACCCTTGGAAACAGCCTCAGCCTCTAGTTATCATAAAGCATAGGAGAGCAGAAGATGGGGCCACAGCTGGTGGTGGTACTTGGCTCTCGTGCACAACATCCCAGACCTGAGAAGAAGAAAGTACTCCAGCTGTGCTCAAGACACCAGCTTCTTAGACTATGGGTAGCAAGTCTCTATGGGGGGTCACAAAAATTGGGCCACAGTAAAAAGGTTTAGAACATATGATCAAAATTTCCTTCCAGGTCAAATGCATGACAAATGTGAGGCTCTGGTAGCACTCGCCCACGCTGCATCAGGTGACTTCGCCACAGCCTTGGATCTGAAAGTGCACTTTGCACTCATGACACCCTGTGCCACCCCAAGGAATGCTGCCAGGAACTCTGCAGCTCAGCCTGACACTGCTGTGTGCGATGAGCTGTGTAGATAGAAATTTTCTGTTCTTAGATAAATGGTGGTTTAATTACAGAAAACAGTGACTTTTAATATTTTCCTACCACATATAAATATCTATTAGTGTATTGGATCATGTTGAATTAGAATGATTTGTTTTGAAAATTGTCTTCTAAGTTGTTGGTTTGAGCTTCATTTTTTTAACTGTTAAATGAATTTTGAACTGAAATTAATATAATTTCCAGAAATTTCTGAAATGGCCCTATACATACTTCTGCCATTTTCTGCTACATATTTATGCAAAGCAGTATCCTTTGCATTGACATTCATAAAATCAAATTTTTAATCAATTCTGGGAAGCATTGAAGATGTTCCTTCAATGAACACATCCTGCTAACACCCAGCAAGATTTAAACAGTAAATGTCATCTATATTCCTGCATACATGGATGGCATAAAAATTTTGGGAGTGAAAAGGGAACAGGAATGGAAAAGTTTAAGGGGCTCTGCTCAAGGCCATGAGAAGGGCACAGAGAAGCTAGGCAGGGCGGAGATGATGTCATCAGACGCACCCTAAACTGGACTCTGGGGGCAGAATCACTAGGTGGCCAACTTGAATTTACTCTGTGTGGTTTAAGTCTCTGATACTGTCAGTTAAGAGCTATTGCACCAATCATAGCTCCCCTCCACTGTGGCACTATGGGTGAAAGGACAGCCTATGAAGAAAAGAAGACAGCCACCTAGCCAGCATGGTGAGAGATGCCAGGGCCCCGTGGACCCTTGGGTTGAAGAGGCCAAAGGCACCTATGGAAGGAGGTGGAGGCTCCTCTCTCCTAATCTCCCTGACACGAGGCAGGTCCTCCTCTCTCCTGCCTTTTGGTGCAGTCTGTTTCTCTCTCCATGGCTACCTTCTTTCCACATATTAGTATGTCATAGGCTGCCTTTCCTAAAACCTTTCCCTAACAGTCTTTCTTCTCGCTCCCCTGCCCTCACGTGAGACTCCTCTGTCCAGGAAATACCCTGCTGGATGAGTCTCACTCCTTTCTCTGTTTCCAGGTTGCAGTGTCTACTCTCTGCCCTCACAGAGATCCTGGTGTATATCCCACTGAACATATTCGTGCTGTTCTTTAGGGGTTTTGTTGTTGTTGTTGACTTTTCTGGAACATGTGATAGTAACCCTTCTATTGTTGACATGTTCCCTGGTCCTGCCAAGGTTCTGGGCCTGACTAAGCCACAATTCAGCTTTAATATATTACATCCAGACTCCAGAGACCTATTTCTCTGTACTCCATATGTCATTCAGAAGTGTTCAACCCACATGGTAGCGTCATGGAAAAAGTCAGCTATAGCCACCTCCTGATTCCGTTGCTCCATTTTATCACCGAGGCATCACAATCAGCCTAGAAACACCTCTCAAGCCCATTCCTCCCCGCCTCATGGACCATTCACGGTGTCATCGTGTGTCACTTGACTTCTGCAACTGCCTCCTCTTGCCTGCCCTGCTCCCTTCCAGCACCCATCCACCTGTTTCTCTAACTCCAACAGAATGATCCTGGGGAGGGCAGGGGAAATCACTGCTCAAATCTGAAAGTCTTCAACGGTCCTGCTTCAAGAAAACTTCATTACTTATGGATATTCAGGCTTCTTTCTAGTAGTCTCCTGCTTCAATGTACTTAACAGTCACACACTGTCTTTGAGAGAAAGCCAGATCTTGTCACCTTCTGCCTGTGGTGTCTGCTGGGTATAGAATTCCTTTCTTCTCATGCCGTTAGAAGTAGGAAGCATCCTTCAAGAAGCATAAATGTTTCCTCCTTTTATAGTATATTTTAATGCCAAAATATAATTAATTACTCTGTCAAGATTCTTGAAGTTTATACCTCCACAATGGCTCTCATTAAAATGTCTCATTCATTTATTTATGACTCCGTCCCCCACATGAGTCAGCTCCTCTTAAAGCTTCTTCTCCATGCTGTTAGTCAGCCTTCGACTCTTCACAGGGTTTACCCTCAAACTGCACCAACCCGTGGTCTGACATACCATAGATTGCTAATTTGTAGATTGTAATTAATGATTTTTAATTAATTAATTAGTTAATAACTATTAGTACTCATAATTAATACTCATAAACCCCTCTCTTGTTTCCTAAGGCCTCTTTCTCGGTTATGTTGAGTTTATCTATTGTCTACTGCATATACATTAACAGTTCCATTAAAAATAAATTTATGGAGCAGTTCAGGCCTCACTATAGGACATTAAAAATCCTGACCTGTATTTGAGAGTAGGCTATATAACAAAGTCCTACCAGACCCAACACACCACCCCTCCAGCTTGCACACTCCCCAACTACATAATTATTCAAAAGTTTCCACACAAACAATACATAACACCAGAGGGGGTGAAATCTCCATACACTACTGCAAAAGAAACAAATTACCTGGCCAAAGAAAGCTTCCCTGAGCAGCTCCCCAGTTACACATATTAACAAAACCAAATGGCAAATTCCGCCTTGTTTGTAATGGTACCTGGAACCTCTGTGAGGCACAAAGGTCAGCTTAATCATGTCACAAAAGGCAGTAGCAGGGACAGGCTCAACACAATGTACTCTACCCTCTATGGGACTTGGGAAGGGACACAGTGGAGGGGATTGGAGCAAATGAGAAGACTGAGAGTAGCATGCTTTACAGCTTTATAATCTGGTTTGGTGTCAGTCAGGGGATAGAAACACTAGAGGAACACAGAAAGAAAGCCAGGCTTGTGTGAGCTAGGCTTAGAGGAAGTGATGGAACTGACTTGCTACATGGGGGTCAGAGGTCACAGTGACAGAACAAGCCACAGGGCATCTTAGTTTCTGTCTTCATCAGAGAGACCTGTATATTATTTAGTGGTGTTAAGTCACTGTGGGAAGGTAGACTCAAGTGATCTTTGAATCATTGGATTCATATGCTATCAGATGAGTCATGAGCTCGATTAGGATGAAGGGAGACGCTCCCTGCAATTTCTTCAGTCACTGGAATGCATTAGAGCTTTGGAATTTCCTTTACATGGGACCCCTGAGAACTGAGAAGGCAATTATCCACCAGGATGGTAGGGGCAGCTCCAGCCCCAAGGCAAAAGGTCACATTGAAGGATTCTGGGTTGACCCGCTGGTTCTGGATGCTCAATCACAGAGATTTTTGACTCTATCATTGAAGTCAAATGAAATGTTTTAGCACCACCAGCAGCCCTCAGGGCCCCCCTCCAACTCTTCCTAGTCTACTTTAGTGGAATTACTATTTGGTGTGATGCAATAAAATGGTTTAGCGTTTTTTCCAAATGTGAAGTTCTCTCCTGTGGAGTTTTGATATCTGGAAACCAAATACTTTCGTCATTATGTATTTCCAGAATTTGGGTTCTAACAATTTACTTAACTGGCCCATTTCCCCTGCCTTGTAAGTTAGGGTCCCTTTCTCTCTCTATCATTAAGTCAGATCCCAGGTTACTTGGTCAATTACAGATGCCTTTTTCTGGATACAGTAACTTTTTTTGATGCTGTGCTTGTGATAATTAGGAGCAGTTAGAAGTACACGGTGGCTCACAGCTGTCTATAACCCGACACCCTCACACAGACGCAAAAGACACAGGCAAAACACCAATGCACATGAAGTAGAAATAGATAAATAATTATTAAAAAGGAGCTTTGTACCTAACTGGAGTATGGTACAAAGCAAGAGCAATGTGGCCAAAGTGTGTGAAGCAGTGGTTCAGTTCTGGTACGGGTACTTTCAGGCCTCAACTCATGTTGCATCCAAAACCCTTCTGCCTTCTTGCTCCACAGAAGCACACACTGAGCCAGCTCTATGTTCTTCACCCACCATCTAAGAAGACCTTGTTAGTCTGTACTGATACTCTAACCATAAATTCATCCTCGCTGTCTCCACTGCATCTCTTCTTCCATTTGAGCATGCAGCTTAGCTCAAAGGTCTTCCCACAATCTGCTGCTGCGGCTCTTTCTTTTCAGGAAATTCAAGCCCTCAGTCCCTTTAGGCCAGTAGGAAGCACCCTGCCTGGGGTGACTCAGCTCAGACCTCAGGCACTCTGCCTGGCAGTCACCACTTGATGTAAAGCAAATCCTTTAAGCCTTGGGGATTTTATTTTTCCACCTTGGTCACATGGGAATAAAAATGATAGCTGGGTAGGGGAGCAGAGATGACTCAGAAGGAAAGGGACTTGTGGCCTGAAGAGCGGATTTCAACCCGAGGACATAGCTGCTGAAGGGAGAGAAGCTACTCCTGAAGCAATACACATACTACACACACACTGCACACACGTACATGCACACAGACACACACACATGTACACATGCATGCACATACACAAATAAATGTAATAAAAATGTTTTAAATAAAAATTAAAAATAATTTGCAAGACAGAGGCAGATAGATCTCTCTGAGTTATGTACTAATCTGGTCTACAAAGCGAGTTCCATGACAGTCAGATCTGTTATACAGAGAAACCCTGTCTTGAAAAAACAAAAACACAAAATATAATAGTGACTGCCCTTTATATCTGTTTCCTAGGATAGATGGTGGAATCAGTCACAAGCCCTCAAGAATGTCACGAACACTGATTTTAAGAGTAGCAACTTAAATCCATAAGCACATTTTTATTTCCCCTGATAATGCGCAGGACATTTCCGGCACACAGGACATCTAAGTGCATCTCCATGTGCTGTACTTCCCTTCTCACTGTCTCCTTAAAGGGTATGTTTCTAGGTGCAAAGTCCTGTAGCCAGCAGCCTCCTTATCCGCAAGTTTAGTAGAATGAAATACATGTTTTACCATGGATATAAACAGTCTGCACTGTGTCCCGCAGAAGTCTATTAACAAAAGCTCCCTGCTGACCTATTGGCTTGGGGATTATTTGCACATCGATTTGTCCATCAATACTCAGCAATAAAACCATTTTAGTCGCTGGACAATGGTGGCACATGCCTTTAATCCAAGCACTTGGGAGGCAGGCAGACTCTGTGAGTTTGAGGTCAACCTGGTCCACAAGAGCTAGTTCCAGGATAGCTATGGCTGTTACCCAGAGAAACCCTGTCTTGAAAAACTAAAAAGAAATAAAAAAGAAAAAAAAAGATTTTTTTTTTTAGTCTACTAAATCTAAACTGATAATTCCAAAGAAAGAAACAGAACAGTGAGAGAAACAGAGGATCTCATTGAGAAAGAGGGGTACTCACTTAGAAAACAGAAAATGTCTTGGGGAAATCCACTAATCAATCCAGAAAGGAGGTAAGTGATGGGGCTCACAGGATTATTCCTGATATCAAAATGAAAAGAACAGATTAGAACTAGGACTTTCCTTGTGCAGCTAGCTCAATGGCCCAACTTCTGGCAAGAATAAAACAGTGGAAAGGATGATTTACTGGTTCTCCTAGAAAGTCCAGCTGACTCCAGGCCTCAGGTGGGACATACAAGAATCCTGGGATGAGTAGGGCATCTGAGAGTCACCTTACATCCAGACTGTCACAAAGTCTTCCAAGAGGAGCACACAGAGATTTTATGGTAGGCTTGCTTTGGCATTTGGACGCTATGGACTTATGTCATAGAGACCTTGTTTCCAAGATCTGGAGGTGGGATCCTTTGTTGTTTCAGCCTTCGGCAGCAGCTAGACTGAAAATGAGGAGGTCAACCAGAGACAGAAGAACGAGGCAGAGGAGTTAAGTGACAGCAAAGAAGGCGCACCTTCCCAGACAACGCCCTCCCTGGTGAGTGACAGGGAAGGACAGCAGCACAGCAGAACAGCACTGTTATAATGCATACATTTATTCCCTTTCACAACGGAGACACTGAGACACAACTGAAATTATGCAGCCCATTGATGCCACAACCAGGCAAAACTAAGGCCTGAATGGGGGGCAGTCTGGATGCCATCCACAGAGGTACAGCCCAACAAAATGGTCATTTCCAGAACTCTGACACCCAAGTCAGTCATCTGGGTCCTTTACCAGGGCACCACGGCTTGGAGGTCTCTTCCTGAGACCACGCTACAGAAAGACTCTTCAGAGTCCAGCATCATCACCATCATGGTGTAGCCATGAGGCTCAGGGCGGAAGCAGTGAGTTCCTACCCGGCACCTGGTTTACCTCAAAGCTTCCCAGACTCACCTCCCTTAGCCCACACAGAAATGCTTATGAACTTTACTGCTGCCGCCTCCATTTCGTGGAGAGGATTAGAAGGCAGGAAGTGACCTGATGTGGAGGTAGGAGCTGCCTGGTGGGGTGAGCCCCACCCTGCTCCACCAAGGACAACTCTGGGACCTCGTCAATCCTCCAGACAAGGGCTGAGGCTCCTTCCTCTGATGACTCTGGCTTGCGTAAGGTTGACACACAAAACCATCCAGTACAATTCACTTTGAAATCAGGTTTTGATAAGATAATATGCAACATTTTGTAAATTGATTATATGAATCATCTGAAATAAGAAATCAATTGTTCTTAGATATATGTTCATGTTAATTTCAAATATCTTAAATTCTGTTTGTTTGTTTTTTAAGACAGGATTTCTCTGTGCAGCCCTTGTCTTAGAACTCACTCTGTAGACCAGGCTCAGAGATCTGCCTGCCTCTTCTCCTGAGTGCTGGGATCAAAGCTGTGCACCACCACACCCAGATTAAGTTCTTAAAGTCATACAAAACACAGCTATCAAATTGGCACAATTATTTTTTAAAAATTCAAGTGAATAGAAAATCTGAAATACATTTAGGACATTAGATTAGTGTTGTCAAGATACTTAAGCAGAATATATGTAACTTAAATTATCCAGTAGGCATATTTTGAAAAAATAAAATAGTAGGTTAAATTAATTTTAATAATCTTCTATTAGAATATTTTAAAATTTATTCAATATGAACATTACCTGATATATTTTGCATTCTTTGCTTATATCCATGTTCAGATTTTATGTGCATTTTGTAAGTATCGTACATGTTTATCCAGGCTCCCCATATTTCTCCATGACGGAAAACATTCATGAAAATCATGTTGCACAACTATATGTTGACATATAGTAGAATTATATCCTACATAATATGGCATAGAAATACTTGTATATAAAACACACATACATGTGTATATACATATATAAATGGCTAAAGAAAAATGAATACAATTTTATCATTGTGGTATTGTTTATGTCAAAACACTGGAAATACTGAAATAGCATTAAGTAGAGATCAGATTAGGAAAAATTATTTTAAAAATCCACAAAACAAAAATCATGAAATGAGTCCAAAAATACTAGAAATAGATACCAAAAATGGTAAAATTGCAATGAAATAAAAAGCCCAAATGAAATATTGCATAATATTCTTTTCAATTATACAATAATGTATTTTTGTATAATAAAAATAAAAAACCTGAATTATGAAGAATGCCAAAATAATACTACATAATTATATAGAGTTCAATACTATTCCACACTACTTTACAATCATATACACTATACCAGTAACATACTATGTAATGCACATATTAATAATAATGTATTGTTACATAGAATAATGTGTATTGCAATAATCAAAAGCAGTTTTACATTGGTTTGATTTTAATGGACTTAGATTTGTCTTGCTAGAGAGATATTTTTGTCTACAGGAAAGAAGAGGAAATGCTATGCTACATTGCAACATGACCACAAGAGTCGCCCAGTTCTGGTGACACAGGGCAGCTGTGCCGTGTGCACGTGACGGAGGGAAGTCCAGCCAGGCTTATGCCTCCCTTTGATGTCACTTAAGATGGGGGTGGGAGAAAGAAAGTTTCAGCTCACTGAGGTAGCCATGTGTACACTGCAACCTTTAACTCTGCCCTTGGTGTCTGAAGCCAGTCCGCCACGGCCATCCTTGGAAATAGTTGAGGAAGCAATCACTCCCAACATTGTGATCTGTGAGCTAGAGCATGAAGCTTGGTAAGTTTATGAGAAATCCTGGAGCTGTAGTCTTAACTGGATTAATTAAAATTAATGGGTTAACTTTAGGGAGAGTAAATTATATTTTAGTGAAGTTGCTTTAAAAATAAACATTAGGGTATTAGAAGAACAAGTAATTCTCTTGAAGAAAAACCAGACTCCAAGAACTTAGAACACTTTTGTCCATGAGAAGTTTCAGGATGATGGGAATATTCTGACCACTCTGTTTCATGCCATGGGTTTTGGTGGGCTGTTTGTCTCATGGTTTGCCTATTTAACTAAAGAAGAAAAATTTAAATCTAATTTTGGTTCATTTCAAATAGGCACGTGTGACCAGAGGATACTATTTGGACAGTATACCAACAGAAAATTGAAGCAATGCAACTGAAGAGGTCCACCTAGGAGTGAGCTGACCTCCTAGGAAGTGTTTTAGGAAAGCGTTGATCACAATAGCCTCTTAGGGACATTAACTTCACCAAAAACAAATTCTGAATCTTTCACTCTTCTGCAAAAATCATAACATAATTGAACTTATACCCACGCCCACAACCTCCCAAAGACCCCCAAGAGAGAGTTTCCCACCAGGTTCTTGAGATTTCAGTTTCGAAAACACTTACAGCATAGTCGAGGAAACTGACATTGCTAAACCCTTTGAATGGCTCCAGGGACTTGAACAGAATTGGGGGTGGGGCACATACATACACAGGAAGGGCTGGAGTCAGGTGGTCTGGAAAAAATGCAGCACCCCAGAAGCTCAGCATGTTTTTATATAGAGTTGGACAGAGAGGCAAGGTTATTGCATACAGCTAGACAAGAAGACAGGACAGCAGGACCTTCACACAGAGAAACCCTGTCTCAAAAAAACAAAAAAAAATCATATTTTCTTTCAATAGCACTATATCTCTTAGCATTTATAGTCCCACTTTAATGCTGTCCAAATGTGGGCCATCCATCAGACATCCTGCACTCCATGGCTCACCACCCCACTTCCAGTACTGACCTGACCTGTTCTTGGTTATAGATAAGGCCACAGAGGAGCTTGACACGCAGCCCTCATATTGGATGACTTTAGTTTTGTAACAGTGGATATTTCCTGATTTATTATTACTATGAATATGGCTTATCTTGATTTTTGAGAATCTCATGATGTAGCCCAGGCTGACCTTAACTTTTCAAGTCTCCTGCTTAAGTCTCCCACCGTTCCCTGATTTCAGTTTATTGGTTAGAGATACTCATAAGGTCCCATTTACAAATAAAATTTTCTTGCTTTATTATTTTGCCCTTTCCATAGACTTTTATTAATTATGCAAAGTAAATACAGTGTTTAGTGCTCTAAGTATTAGATAGATTAACGTATCTCGTCCCCATGAGAACTCAGTAAATTAGACACTGTAGTCATCCTCACTGTACAGATGAGGAAACTGAGTCACAGAAAGGTAAATTAAGTCAAGGTTGAGCATCTAGCTCATGGCAGAACCTGACTACAAAGTATATTGGCCACTTAATTATTATAGTACATATCATATTTCATAATTCAGATGCCAGGCTTTTCCAATTCCCGATCTGACTGAAGGTCTGAGGTCACATCTAGGTATAGAGACTTAACAGGGCAGAGGCACCTAGAACCTCCTAAGATCAACAACCAACAAAGGGCCCACAGGTCATAAAGGGATTGGTGGATGAAGAGAGTTTAATGTTCTCTGGGAAGTCAGTTTCCCTAGCCTTGGGCTGTTACTACCAGTAAACCAGGGCTATATTATTGCACATAATGCCAATAGTAGGCCCATAGCTATGATTTCTTCTCTCCAAGTGCTACTCTGTTTAAGGACTTTAAAAAGTTAACTGCCGTCAGAGGAAGGCCAGTACATGGGCATCTGGATAATTCTGCGTTGACAGTGCAACACAGTGCTCTCCATCCCTGGAGACACTTTCAGGAAGATTGATCAGCCTCTGAGCTCAGATGGAAACAACCCAAGGCCAAATGGCCATAAATCAAGTTCAAAACCATTGCCTGCTATGGAAGTTCAGCCTTGGATCTCAGATTTTACATCAAACAACATTTAGCTTTATAAAAAAAGCAAACTGAAAATGGGGAGGTCGGGGCTAAGGATATCATACTCAAATGGAAAATCCCACTGCAAAGACACTTAGAGGGAAAAAAATCAAAAATTAGTTTCCCATAAAGCTGATGGCTGAAGATCCCTCATTCTGTGTTCTACAACGTCATGTAAAAATCCAGTGAATCTGTATTGTTATGGTTATTTCATGTGGGTTGATTCTCTGGGAACTTGACTTTGAGAGAGATAGATGAATAGCAGGTGTTAGACAAGTGCTCTTGGGGACAGAACTGCCATAAAGAAGAGGAAAGAACAGGGTTGGGAGGGAGAGCTCTGGCTCCGGCTCTGACGTCACAGGAGAATGCAGCCACACCTATGTGGAGCACGGGAACTGGACTGGCTCTGAAGCCTCAGCCAGCCTACACTGGAGCAAGCAGGAGAGCACAGCCTTAAAGGCCCCATTGGCCAATGACTTGGTGCCTGGTCAGAGGACAGGCCCATAAGGTGGCTCCCTCCGGTCCTGGAGCGAGCCGAGGGCCATGTGTGGACAGCATAGGTGCCTGGTCAGAGGACAGGCCCATAACGTGGCTCCCTCCGGCTCTGGAGTGACCCGAGGGCCACATGTGGACAGCATTCCCAGCGGAGAGAGCGGGTCTTTCAGCAGACAGCAGAATGAGTTGCATATGACAGTTCCCATGCCACTTCAGCTTTCAGGAGCTGTGTGTGTAGAAGGAACACTCATTGTTCTTAATGTTGCTAGAAAGAGGTCAATGGGTTATGGCCTTCCCCATAGCAGAAGGTGTACTGAGGTTAGGAAACAAACCATGGCCTTGTGTGCAGCTCAGGACAAGCCATTTATGATAATAGAAAACCCTTGTCCTTGTTCAGTCAGTAACGTGCCTTCCACATGAGGACCTGGCTTTGATCTCCAGAACACAGATAAAAGCCGATGCAGTGTGTGTCTGTACTCCTAGTGCTAGAGAGGCAGAGACAAGAAGACTCAAAGGCTGGTTGACCATCCAGCCTAGAAAAATAGTTGAGCTCTAAGTTCAGGAGAGACCTTAGCTCTAAAAACTAAGTTAAAGGCGCTAGCGATGGCTCAGCAGGTAAGAATGCCCTGTGAACCACTGTGAAAACGGGAGTTAGATCTGGTACCTAGCATCCCACAAGCGCCTGGGGGTCCAGTCATGAGGAATATGATGATGTCTTTGGCATGTATACAGACACAACACCACACATACGTTCACACACACACACACGGACACGCACACAACACACACGCATGCGCACACACAAACACACACACAAATAAATCTAAAATATAAGGAGGACAGTGATTGAGAAAAACACCTGACATTGCAATGCCTCTGACCTTCACACACATATGACTATGCATGCATGTATCACACCACACACATTAATTAAAAGAAACGTTTTTAAAGCACATGTTCTCTTCCAGCAGTTTAAAAGTTGGGTTCACAGAAAAGACTGAGTTCATTCTTTTCATTGCTAGATATATACCTAGGTATATTGACTGGCAAAACAAGGTTCATTTGTAAAATTACAGAGGGAAGCACGGTAGAAATATAGATGATTTACACTCACAAGTCTAAGGCTGGAACCACAACTGATGCTCACTAGTAACCATTAAATTACTAATTAAAATGTCCTGATCCAGGCTTGCAAGATGGCCCAGTGTCTGAGGGTGCTTTCAGCCAAACCTGGTACCTGGGACCCACACATAGGACAGAGAGAGCTGTCTCTGTCAAGCTGTCCACTAACCCCACATTCAGATCATGGTGATAAGTGAGTAAATAAATAGATAATAAAACAAAACAAGTCAAATATATCTCTAGATACATAAATACATACAATTTCTCAGGAATATACATATATGTATATCATGTGTATATCCCTGAAAAATTCATGAGAGCCAAAATGTTACATCCAATAGGGGAAATTGGGGAATAGGGATAAGAAATACACAAAGGAATGAAATTTAGAGACTTCTAAATCACACTAGAATATACAAATTACAAGACAAAATTCAACCCTTCATAAGTCAGAAGACTATTTTCATTGATCTTTTTCATCACGACAGAATTTCTAAATCCACCAAAAAAATTAAAGTGTATACAAATGTCTAGTGTGTTTTCATGCATAATCTGATCTGGAGTGGGTCAGCCCAACCTTGTTTCCTACTGGCTGAGGATGCTGCTAGCCTGCCCTAAGGTTACTGTAAGTCTGGATGCTAGCAGTCATTTGCACCCAGGTGAAAATGAAATCAGTGTATTGTTCACTGAATCAGAGCGGTTTAGGGAAACTCGGTGCTTGTCTAAGACCACACTGGCAACCAGATTGGGTTCTCTTTGAAAAGACGGCTGTTGGGAGTCTGCAGACAAAGCGGCAGCTCACCAGGTTCCTGAAAACACCCAGCCTCTGTCCTCCCTCAGTAAAACACTAGCAGAGCCCACAGCAGAGCTCACACTTCTGCCTCTCGCACTGCAGAAAGGACCTCCAAAAGCCTTTGTCCTGAGAAGCACACAGAGCAGGGTGTGTGACGTAGCCTCACTCTTGTTTTGTTGAGCTATAAACCATATTAATCTGCATTTTCAATATTCTACATTTGGGCTGATGCCTCTGCATACACAAAGCCCCTCTGTATGCTATAAATAGACTTACTGTGTGGATTCCTTCACAGTCTCACAGCTATTCATAGGAAAATGCTTTCTACCAGGAAAACAGTGCTGTCAGAGCAAGATACATGTTGCAGGAGTGTGTATCTGTAGTTATAAGTGCTCACACCGCTGTACTTCTGAAGATGGAAAGGGAAGCAGGGAGCAAGCGTCCACGATTTTAGGACACAGGTGCCCAACACTAGGACAAGTCTGTCAGTCCAGTTTAAAGACATCCCCTATGGAGACATTTCTGGACATAGCCCGCTATGTTCACTCGCTGTTTGAAGTTCATGGCAACTTCATGCTGTTCCATATATGTGTGTGTGTGTGTGTGTGTGTGTGTGTGTGTGATATACATGTGTATAAATATACCACAACACATACACACATCACATATATGCTGTGATATATATCACTATATATGCATATGTAAACATTCTAGGGATGCGGTGACATGATGTCTATCACTGTGTTTTGTTTTCTCCGTGCTGAGTTTGTACCAAGCATTCTAGACAAGTGCTCTACCACTGAGTTACATCCCCTGCATCTTACTTGTAAATACTTCATAGAATAATATAAATCACAAAATCTTAATACCAGATGAAATGAGATGAAACGTACACAATATTTGATTCTAATTTTTCACATATTTGAATGTTCAAAATTAAAAGGGGAAAATGTGAACAAGATTGTATGATTTCCTGCTTGCGCGCTAGCTAGAACTGCTCTGTGAGCTCTCAGATTTTCACCTCCACTCTGACCATCAGACACAGGCACACCCAACTGCACTGAGCACATAACAGCTCCTGGCCACGGACCTCTCGCAGGTGGCTTGCCTGTTTTTCTCTTTTACTCATGACTTCCTGCTCTTCAAACTTTGACTCCACCCCACCCTGTTCAAATCTGCCTCTGGCCTGACTCCCCACCCTGTTTCTGCCTTGCCCTATGCTGTTTTATGATTATGCTAATTTCCTGATAGTAAGAAATTTTAGAATGCAAAACACAATGCATATATTTTTGGTAAAATACTAATTTTAGGCTGCCCTAAAGCACAGAAAGAGAACAGAAGCCAGAGCTTTCTTCACTTCAGAGTCTACTTTCTCCAAACAGCCCCTTTGATCACTCAATGTGCCCTTTCAGGTGGCCTTCTATCCACATTCAATAACATAAGTAAATTTTAATTTGGGGGCATTTTTAAAACCACATTGTTTTATGTTTAAAAGATTTATTTTAACTTTATGTGTGTGTGTGTGTTGTGTGTGGTCTGTGTGTGTGTGTGTGTGTGTATGTGTGTGTGCATGCACAGATACCTGAGGAGGTGAAACAAAGGTGTCAGATCCCCTGGGACTGGCGTTACAGGCAGTTTGAAAACATCCAGCGTGGGTGCTGGGAATTGAACGCTGGTCCTGGACAACTCAGCGCTCCCCACCCCCACCCCCAGCGTCCCTCCAGCCCCATGTTTTCTTAGATTGCTGCACTGCAATGGACCTCTGCAACAATACTAATTAACAATGGCTGGAAAAAAATCCTAAATTACTTCTGACTTTCCCTTAAATCTTGTTTATGCTTTCATTCTTTGTGTGTATGTGTGCATGTGCATATTACAGATCATGTGTGGAGGTCACAAAACAACCTTTTTAAATTGTATTTTATGTGCACTGGTGTTTTGCCTGCATGTATGTCTGTGTGAGGGTGTCAGATCTTATAGTTACAGACACTTGTGAGCTGCCCTGTGGGTGCTGGGAATTAAACTGGAGCCTCTGAAAGATCAGTCAGTGCTCTTAACCACTAAGCCATCTCTCCAGCCCCAACAGGACAACTTTCAAGAGTTCCTTCTCTCCTTCCACCATGTGGGTCCCTGGGGATTGAATTCAGGTGGCCAACCATCCCCCCATTCTCAGATTTAAGAGTTGTGTCCTTTGATGTTCTTTGCCAAGATAAGCTCTCTGTTGCACTTTCTCTTTAGTCTGACAGATTTTATTTAATTCCTTAAAGGTAAGGACTGCCCCTTACACTTCGCGGCTTTTCATGACTTAGCCATATATGTTTACTGTTTGTGCATATTGACTGAAAGGATTAAATAAAAATTACCTTTTCCAAGAAGTGGATTGTTTTTACTACGGTCAGTCTGGGTGAGCTAGAAATCACTCTGATGTGCACTCATTGCTGTTGGAGGCAGATAGCTCAACTGGCTGGTCTCAGTCAAACAGCTTTTGAGAGGGTAGGTTTGCTGCACTGAAGGTGAGGCAAGGGTTCTCCAATAGATTTGCCTAATAAAGGAACCACCTGAGAAAGAGCCCAGCTCAGCCCTTCAGGCCTTAAGTGACTGTTCTCAGGGTCACCTTAAATTCTACCCAGAACCAAGGGCATATTCAATTACACAGTTGAAGGACAGAGTTCACATAAAACCACTACTTTAGCAATGACCTATTAAGGCTAAGCTTGAATATTCCTCAAACAATGACCCCAAGTATTGATTGACTAATGTGTTCATACCACATTTAATGCCTACTCTGTATCAGTCCCTATGGTTTTGGTGACAATAAAGATTATGAAGGCTAGAATCCCTACTGACAAAAGCTTTATAATCTCAACTTAGGTTTGCAATAATTTAAGAAATGAATTTCACTCATCTTTTAGTTTTATTTCATATTATTTAACAATGTTTTTCTATTTTCATTGTGGTTACATTCTAATAAATTCATCCTAACCTGAAGATGTTAAGTCAGACACATCTAATCCACTAGACACTGATCACCGTTGTCTCCAACACGTGTACCATAGAACATCGATTGTTTACTCTGGTGGCAGCACGGGTGACTGCCAGCAGCCCCTGACACTGCCCAGTATTGAGAGAGACAAGCACACTTCCTGTGACTAGCCAGGGAGAACAGCAAGAATCAAAGTTCAAAGCACAAAACTCTATGAAGCTCATTTTGCTTCTGCTTCATCTTGTGGAAATGATACACAGTGAATCATTTTCAATGTCAAATGTATTTTCATAGCAGCCGCAAGATTTGTATTTGTTCAAATTCTGTCTTAACGGCAGTCAGTCTTTCTAAAGAGCTTCTACAATAAGTACTTCCTGTTCTCTTTGTCCATACAAAGGAAGAATGCTGTGACTTATTAAATATCGTGTACCTGCGCTAAACTAAGGGACCAGGAGCCTCTTGGCTCACTGTGATTCACACAATTAAATGGTTTATGCAGGGCCAGCTGTAAAAACTGGATGTATAGCCCCCAAGTCACTGTGAATGATACCAAGTAATGCATATAATCTGGGTAAACTGATGGCTGCCTTCTGCCAATTTCATAGCCATCTGAAGGTCATTATAACAGCCTTTCTGAAATGCTCTCATGCCGAAGACTGAACATGACATGGTAAGACTTAAGCATCAAAAAAAGCTTGTAAGTCACCAAGCTAAAGAAAATGCAGCCTAGACACTTACATAATACCTTCATCAAATGCTTCCGGAGCAAAACTCCACAAGAATCAGAAAGTGATTTCACTGTTGGTTAACTATCTGCTTTTAGCAACCAGTACACCCAACACTGACACTCAGCGGAGATGGTGATTTGTTTTCCAAAGCCCTCAAGGGTTCTGGGTGCAATGGCTAAGCTGTAATATGAGGTACACAGTGATAACCAGTGTCAACAAACCTCAGCAACTGTGGATTGAGTACTGGGAATCTGTAGGGCAGGCCAGCAGCCTGATTTCTCCCCAAGAAGGCTTAGTTTTCTCTAAGGTTAAATGAGGACCACCCAGAGTATCAAGACTTTTCTTAAAGTCTTCTGATTCGTGTATCTGAGAAAGACCTGCAGAGCTTCAGACTGAGTTCCAAGGACTCTCTGGGTGCTCAAGCCTACACAAGACAACAGGTAAGGTCACTGGATACAGCCACCAGTTCCTCCAGGAAATGAGAGCTAAGAAAACCTTTTCTCCCCTTCTTGCTTTTGCCAGAAATATTAAAGTAAAATAATTATTAAAAATAAACTATTACAGAACTAGACATAAAACTGAAACAATGGTCTTCATCAGAATATATAAAGGATACTCACAATTCAACATTGAAGAGATAATTCAGCTTAAAAATAAAAATAAACTCCAAAGCTGCAGAGAAACCCTGTCTCGAAAAACCAAAAAATAAAAATAAAAAATAAGCATATAAAAAGATGATCAACATTATTATTCGTTGGAGAAATGTAAACCAATATCACAGTGAGATACAACTTCATTCCCACCATGAAGGTCGAAATAAAAATACAGACAATAACAAGTATTGGCAAGGATGTAGAGAAATTGGAATCCTGATACATTTCTGACAGGACTATAAAATGGAACAGTTTCTTTGGAAAATGGTTTTACAATTTTTTAAACCATTAAATGAAGAAATATAATTTGATCTTGAAATGCACTTCCCCAAATCAAAACACATATTCATAGAAAAACATATAAAAATGTTCATTTAGCATCATTCAGAATAGTCAGCCAGGAGAACAGCCCAAAGATGTGACTAGTGAATGACAAATGTAAACACGGAGTGGAATACTAGTAAGGATAGAAAGGAATGAAGTATTGGTGTGAAACAGGACTTAATGAGCATTCAAATCTCTGTGCTGAGAGGCTAGCCACAAGCAGCACAGGGCATATGATTGCCTTAACATGAGAAGCCCTCGATGAAAAGAGGCAGGATGTAGATTGGCCATGTGGGGCCTTCTTTTAGGAGTGATGAAAGATACTGCAATTAATAATGATGATCATATGACTCTAAAGAATGCTGATAACCACTGGGTGGTTTGAAAGGGTGAACTTTTTATAGACATGAATTATGACTCAATAAAGTGTCATGAAAAATAAAGAATCCTGGGTATTTTGCTGCCATTTTTATTTTTGTGATGAATTATTTTTGCTACATTTGTGTATGTAATTTTTGATTATTTGACTACTTTTGGAAAGACACTGAAGTCAAGTTAATATACAAAGAAAGTAACTGACCCTTTCAAATATATGTTAATGATTAACTAGGTTTTTAAGGCACAGAGGAGGGATTTTCCCTTCCACAAATGGTTTCATCACACAGTGCTGCACTCAACACAACTGGAACATGTAGGAGTTTCCAACAGGAAAAAAAGTGTGTTTTCCTGCTTCTGCATCCTCAACAGGAACGACTGCCTAGTCCCAGGTGGAGCGTGTTCACATCAGAAGCATCTGTGTTAAGAGAGGCGCTCTCAAGCAGTAAAATCACCCTGTGGGGTTTCATGTGAACAGATCACAATGTTTCTCCACCTCATCTTTCATTTTCATCCCCTAGGAAACCATCTTTCCTTGCCATTAGCTCATACAAGGAAACTTAATACTATGAATATAGTATAGGTCCATGTATATTCTATGAATGGCATATATGTGTTCAATGTAGAAGAAGGTAAGCTTCTCGGTCCAAAGCAGTTTTTACTTCCTTCTGATTTCTATACCACCGGAACTGAGAATGCATGGTCTACCTTTGACTACAATGTGTGTGTTTGAATATATTTATTATTTTCTTTACTACAGCCAAATTTAGAACTCTTTCAATAAATTCAATCTATAAATTTAAATAGAAAAAAAATTTTTATAAACTTAATTTGGAAAGAACTATAAACAATGTGCAAATATGCTAAAATATGAAATGCTTTTCAAACTTATCTTTGTGAGAACACTCGCAGACTGTGTAATTGGCTCTGTATACCCAACTTTGCTTGGCCTTGGTTTTGCTTGTATCTTTTCAATGCTTACTCAAAATATTAGCACTTAGTAAATGACAAATAAACCATGACCTTGACTTCCAGCAATTATCTTTCTATAAAACTAACTCTAGGGTATTTTAAACTTCTGGGAATACCATTCAAGATGCAGGCATTTTCTGATAAACATTTAACAACAGTGAATCCCGAAGCTGACTAGAGGTCATTGGATTTCAACAGAGTACACGTAAATGACAGCTCAGATTTGACCATAGTAATTTTGGGGTGACTAGAGGGACAACTACTTTACATACCATTTGAATACAAAGCTTGCAGAGTGCTCTTATTTGGTGTTCATAGCAACCCTGTGTGACACTAAGAACATTTTTGTCGTTGGTGCTGAGTTCACCAGACAAACAACTGAAGTATCCTGAGTGAATGTGTGTTGTCTGACACGGCACTGCCAAGTCTAAGACGAAGGCCTCCGTCCATGGAGGTGGCCATGGTGCTCAGAGGGCTGACAAAGCCTTTCTTGGGTCCAGCTGTGACTGTTGACAGTGTGTGAAGAACACGTCCACCACAGCTCTCTCCCCTGAGAATGCTCATGGCTTGCAGAGCTGCTCCTACTGAGATTAGCTAAATGTGCCTCCTTGTTTTTCTATAAGAGACCTACTTCTTTGTTAGGATGTACGCAATAATCCCAACTCCCTGTTCAACTGTACGCAGTAAGGGTGCTGAGCCTCCGGGGTGCTGCAGCTTCTGCACATGAGAGCACAGCCCACCTGATCTCAGTCTTGTTTCCAGGTATCTGTCATGTCTTCATTCCCTCACTGTTCCAGTTGGGCCAGTTTCAGGAGGCCCACAGAGAGAGCATGCCACTGGATTCCAACGCAAGGCTTACAGCTGACCTTCAAATTTTGGGCTCTCCCATTCTTGTTAAAATGAAATAAATATTTACATACAAGTAAGGCAAATGAGGAAATTGTGATAGTCACTGTTACCAAATGTTCACACCTATAAAGCAATGTCAAATGCACCCTTACTTCCCCCTACACTTTTGTGGCCCCCTTATGATTCCAGAGTAATGGTTTGGGTGGAGGGTCACAGACCCGAGGAAGGCTTCAACCCGATAATTATCCCTCCCATCCTGTGGGCTGGGTTCTGTCTCAAGGCATAATGGTTCCTCTTATCCAGGACTCTTGACCTCACAGAAGTAGTTGGATGGGGTGAAGGATAAGGCCAGCCTCTGACAGGCTTAGGGCTCTACATGGAAGTATTCAGCACAGTTACACATGGCAGGATGCGGCATGTGTAGGGAACATACTGCCACCATGTGCTGGCAACCTTTATCAACTTGATACTAGCTGGAGTCATTTTGGAAGAGGACACCTCGATTGAGAAAATGCCCCCACCAGACTGGCCTGTGGGCAAGCCTGTGGTGTATTTTCTTGATTGAAAATTGCCACAGGAGGGCCCAGCTCACTGTGAGTGGTGCCACCCTCGCTGTGGTCCTGAGTGCTAAGAAAACAGGCTGAGCAAGACACAAAGCAGGCCTGTGAGCAGCATCCCTCCATGGCCTTTAGAAACAGGCTTTGTCCTATGTACATTCCTGCCTCCAGATTCCTGCCCTGCCTTCCCTGGATGATGGACTAAGACTGTGAAATGAATCCTTTCCTCCTCAAGTTGCTTTTAGCCATGGGGTTTTTTTTGTCACAGTAGCGGAAGGCTAACTAGGACACACTACATGCATCACTGTTTCCTTTTAGGACAGGTCCAGTACGAGTATGCCCTAACTCCAGACAATCCCAGCCTGCATTTCCTAATAATCTGATATATTTTAAGAGAAAATTTATTAAATTAAAAAATCATCAAAAAGATAACATTATTCAAATAAAACTTTTCATAATGCATTGATAAGCAATGTGTGGTGGGAACATGTTCTGGGTTTTAACTGTCATTCGCCCGTGAGTATTCATGATTTGTCTGCTAAATTGGAGATGACTCATGCCCAAGATTTTCAAGTCAATTTCATTTAACTAGTAAAAGAACATATATATCTTCATTTGCTTTTTAATATTTCTAGAAATTTGCAGTTTAAAACTAAAAAACAAAATCAAAAGCAAACCAGTGTTTAAATAAACCAGAGATGGCCTCTGTGTGGAGGCCCTGCCTGCCCAGCCTGTGACAACCTGAGTTTGAGCTCCAGGAGCCATATGGTACAAGGAGAGAACTGATTCTTGCAAGCTGCCCTCTGACCTACACTCTACACTAAAATTTAATTTATATGTACATAAATATATGTATGTATAGATGTGTATATACATATATATTATGTAACATCTATCTATCTATTTGATTTTGTACAAATATGCCAAATGTCATTCAATGAAGAAAGAATAAAATTATGGTTTTTTTTTAAAAGAAATTATACTGAAACAACTGGATAGCTATATAGAAGAAATCAAATCTCTACCTTATCTACACCTGGTGTGGGGAGTCGTTCTGAATGGTGTGGGAAGTTGTTGTGTATATGTGTGGCTTTTGTTGGTTAATGGATAAAGAAACTGCCTTGGCCTGTAATAGAGTAAAATACAGTTAGTCTGGGAAAACTAAACTGAATGCTGGGAGAAAGAAGGTGGAGTTGTGAAAAGCCATGTAGTTGCTGTGGACAGATGAGCCGGAACCTTGTGCCACAGATATGTAGCAATACACAGATTAATAGAAATAGGTTAAATTAAGAAGTAAGGGCCAGCCAATAAAAACTTAGAGCTAATAGGGCAAGCAGTGGTTTAATTAATACAGTTTCTGGGTGGTTATTTTGAGTCTGGGCAGCCGGGAATGAACAAGTGGTCTCCTACTGCATACACCATACTCTGAACTTAACACAAAATGGTTCAGAGATCCAAATACATACAAAACCATAAACTATTAAGAAGGACTCCAGGAAAATGACTCTGCAATTTAGGATAGGCAAAGATTTCTTAGAATATTGGAAACTTTCACATGTAAATCATACTCCATTCCATCAAAATTAAGAACAGTACTTCTTAAAAGATATTATTTTTTAAAATGTAAATAAAAAAGCAAGGTGCTGGACATTATGGCTTTATTTCCAGCCCCAGCACTCAGGGGGTAGGTGGATCTCAGTGAGTTCAAAGCCAGCCTGGCCTACAGAGAGAGTTCCAGGACAGCCAAGACTACACAGTGAGACCCTGTCTTGAAAAAAAAATTAATTTTAAAAAGTGAGGTATAGTGGCAAATGCCTCTAACCTCAGCACTTGGGAGATGGAGACAGGAGGAGTAAAGAGTTCAAGGCCAGCCTGGGCTACATAAAACAAAACAAGAAAGAAAGGAAGAAAGGGAGAGAGGGAGGAGAAGGGATTCCACCCTCCAAGAGAAAACATCATTAGCAATAGATGACCTGGCATGAATCTTATGTTTAATATATGTACCTGACATGGATATTATGTTCAATATATGTACCTGACATAGATCTTATGTTCACATTCTGTAAACAGCTTTTACAACCCAATACTGGAATAGCTATTTCAAAGAAAGTTATACAAAATAGGCTGAAAATAAGATACAGCATTATTGATCACCAAAGAAATGCAAACTGAATCCAAATAATATCATGGCATACTTGCTAGAGTTGATGAAGCCTGACAATACCAAATATTGGCGAGGAGGTGAAGATCGTGGGGCTCTTGGTACCTTAGTTATTGGTAGGTAATTACTTTAGATAATAATCTGGCAGGTTAATACATGGGCACAGGAGACCACTTCCTATGTATAACCCTAGTGGCACAGACAATGAGAGCAACAATGAATAAATGGGACATCCTGAAACTGAGAAGCTTCTGTAAAGCAAAGGACACAGTCATTAAGACAAAAAGGCACCCTACTGAATGGGAGAAGATCTTCACCAACCCCACATCAGACAAAGGTCTGATCTCCAAAAT
>JAQHUG010000223.1:180995-198862 GCA_028555095.1 Dicrostonyx torquatus | reverse complement strand
TCCAAAGAAAAACATATATAGATCCTCTTGGAAATTGGAAGCAAACAAGATCACCAGGCAAAAGTTGGGAGCATGGGAGTAGGGGTGGGGCTGGGGCTGGGGGAAGGGGAGAGGGGGAAGGAAAAGGAAGAAGGGAAGGACTGGGGAGAGCTTGGGGGAGTGGAAAGGTAGAGATGGAGGAAGGGCAGATATTGGAGCAGAGAGGAGGATGTCTACATTAAGGGAGCCATTTTAGGGTTGGCAAGAGACTTGGCTCTAGAGGGGATCCCAGATATCCACGGGGATGTTCCCAGCTAGGTCCTTGGGCAGAAGAGGAGAGGGTGCCTGAACTGGCCTGGTCCCATAGTCACACTAATGAATATCTTGATTATCACCATAGAAATTTCTGTAGTAAATGGTGCGGGCTGTGTTTCCAGCATCTGAGAGGAGTGCGGCCCTTTGATCAGTCCCGCCCAGCTCCCGGCCACTGGGCTAGCTTACATTTGAAATAACCACATGGAAATTGTATTAATTAAAATACTGCCTAGCCCATTATCTCTAGCCTTTTCTTGGCTAACTTTCACATCTTGCTTTAATCCATATCTAGAAATCTGTGTATCACCACGTGTTGTGGCTTACCGGCATGAGTCTAACCTATGTCCATCTTGGGTAGGAGCATCATGGCATCTGCCACACTTCCTTTCTTCCCAGCCTTCTGTTCTGTCTTCTCCGCCCACCTAAGGGCTGCCCTATCAAATGGCCAAGGCAGTTTCTTTATTCAACCAATGAAAGCACAGAAATAAAGAAGGACCCTCCTACACCAAATTTCGTCCAATGGATGGAGATAGAGACAGAGACCCACATCCACATCAGAGCAATGGACTGAGCTTCCAAGGTCCAGTTGAAGAGCAGAAGGAGGGAGAAGATGAACAAGGAAGTCAGGACCACAGGGGGTTGGTGCACACACTGAGACAGTGTGCCTGATCTAATGGGAGCTCACCAAATACAGCTGGACCAGGAGTGAACGAACATATGATCAAACTGGACTCTCTGAATGTGGCTACCAATGGGGGCAGACTGAGAAGCCATCGATAATGGCACTGGGACCTGTCTCTTCCTGCATGTATTGGCTTTTTGGGACCCTAGTTTACTTGGATGCATACCTGACTAGGCCAGGATGGATGGGGGAGGGCCTTGGACTTCCCACAGGGCAGGGTACCTTGCCCTCTCTTAAGGCTGGAGGGGAAGGGAGGAGGGTTAGTGGGGGAGCGGGAGGGGATTTGGAGAAGGGGAGGAAGTGTAAATTTTTGAATGGAAAAATAAATAAAAAATAATCTGGCAGGTTATTATGAAGTCAAATAATTACTAAATATAGCACTTGGCAGTTGTACTTCTAGGTATTTATTTACCCAAGAGATGTGAAAACACACATTCACAACAAGTACGTAGACACATAGAGGAGAGTGTTCACAGTAGCTCCCGCCATGAAGCAACCCAAAGTCCATCAGAGATGAGTAGACAAACAAACGACTATGCCTTCCAATCAGAAAATACTACTTAGCCATTTAAGGGAGAAAGTAAGGATTGGGAAGATGGAAGATGGCTCAGCATTCAGAACACTTGCTGTTCTTTCAGAGACCTGGGTTTGGTTTCAAGCACCTGCATCATGACTCAGAATTACCTAAACTCTAGTTCCAGGATGTCTGATGCCCTCTGTGGGTACCAGGCATTCATATGACACACACACAGCCGCAACAAGGGTGACGCTCACAGTTATTATACAGAGTAACACAAAAGCATATGCACTGTATAATTCCATTATTATAAAGTTCTGAAACTGAAAAATCTATCCATAATGGTACAATTCAAACAGTGGTGGCCTAAGGTAGGGAAGAGAAGTGGAAGGTATGCCCAAGTGCCACAGTGGGGACTGTGCCACACCAGATACTGGAGTCACCCACATCAGGATTGTGGCTGTGATACACAGGAACGTATGTCCATCAAATCATCAAAATAGATGTGCTTTCTAAAGATAACATCTGCAGCATTCTGTAAGAATATTCTTGTAAGGCTAGAATATTCATTTTATAAGTGTCATGTTAATTAAAGTGAATTTCCCTGGGCACACATGGGGAGGTGGGATTTCACCTACTTACTATACAAGTTTAAATAAAACTATCTTTGTAAGTCTGTAGGATCTCTCTGTGTGCATCACCCCCTCTCTCTCCACCTCTCTATATGCACACGTATGTGTTTCTTAATAACAAATAGCTAATTATTATTTAAAGGTGGTTCAAGAATTCTCTGACAAATAGATGGAACTAGAAAAAATCATCCTGAGTGAGGTAACCCAGACCCATAAAGACAAACATGTACTCACTTATAAGGGGATATTAGCTGTAAAGCAAAAGATAACCAGGCTACAATCCACAGACAGCCCCAGTGGCTACGTAACAAGGAGGACTTAGCCAGGGACACGAAGATCTCCCTGGTAAGGGGAAATATAATAGATTTCACAGATGTCCATCTGTGGGTGGTATGGGGATAGGAGGGACCAGATAGGGGTGGAGGGAGAGAATACTGGGAGACATGACTGGAATTGGGGGCATTTCAGGGGCAAAGTGGAAATTTAGTGCAATGGAAACTTCATGGAACCAACGTGGGTGACACTAGCAAGGACTCCTAATGATGGGTAAATGGAACCTGAACAAGCCATCTTCTGTAACCAGGCAAGGCCTTAAGTAGAGGGATTAGGGCACCAACCCAGCCATGTAACCTTCCACCTACAGCTTGTCCTGCCTGTAGAGTGTTCTGGGACCAGAGCCCTAGCAAGAGAAAACACAGAGACATCATCCAGCAACCAAGGAGCTCGGGGGAGTCCTGCAAGGAAGGGGAGGAAGGATCAGAGGAACCAGAGAGGTCAGGGACAGCACGAGAACAGGGCCCACAGAATCAACTGACCAGGCCTCATGGGGGCTCACAGAGATTAGGGAGCCTGTAGGAGTCTGACCTGTGTCCTCTGCGTGTAAGTCATAGTTCGGCAGCTTGGTGTCCTCATGGGACTCCTAACAGTGGAGCAGGGGCTGTCTCTGACTCCTAACAGTGGAGCAGGGGCTCTCTCTGACTCTTTTGCCAGCTTTTAGGACCCTTTTCCTCCTACTGGGTTGCCTGGTCTTATTGTAGTTTGTTATGCCATATTTGGTGAAAGTCCCTGGGAGGCCTGCTCTTTTCTGAGAGGAGATGAAGGGAGGTAGATCTGGAGAAAAGCGCAGGTGGCGGGGAGAGAGGAGGAACTGCAGTCAGGATGTTATATATGAGAAAAGAAGAAATAAAAAAAGGGAGAAAAAGACAAAACTCAAGGTGGTTCATGAGCAGCTCCACTGACTGGGACATAAACCGCAAACTTACACTCTCACTGGAAAATCTGCAAATAATGTTGAGGCTTGCATTCTTTCCTGGTTCACATGCCACACTGGTGTCAGATAAATAATTTAAAAAATGAATAAACAGATATTCACTTCTCTCACTATAAAAGAAACATTTAATCAAACATGAACCAAAAAAGTTATACCTGTCCCCAATATCATATACTATTACCTATCACCATACAACAAAAACATGTTTGAGCGGGTTCCAAAAGAACATAGGATTTAAACAGGAAAGACTGAAAATATTCTCACTGTTATCCAAATTAATCGATGTTTGAGGGGCTGCTCCACGGAGCTGGACAGTCCCGGTGTTGGATGGCAGTGTGAGCTCTAAGCCGCAGCCTGTGTGTCCCTGGATTCTGCTAGAAGTCTGCAGTCACAGCAGCTGCCTGGAATCACAACTTCCAGTTAACGACATTCCAGGTGACTTGCTTGCCTGTTAAATTTCTAGTAGATGTGCCCTGTATCTGAGAGGATGTCAGCCCAAGAGCTACTGAAGGGAGGGAGGCATGAGACTAGCGGCTGGCATTCAGTATGAAGATGCCTCGGTCTTTCTGTTATTTACCTGTGTTATTTGACTTTAATTCAACAGAAAGTATGTTTTCTGTAATGTGTGAAAAAGTAAAGAAATAGCAACTAAGAAACAGCCTGTAGGCTGGATATTAATCATGACTGCTAACATTCAGAGGTTCGACGTCAGACCAAGTGAGCCAAAGCCTCCCCAGGTCCTGTCAAGGATAGATGTGCTTCTCCTGCCATCCACTCAAGCAATGCCCGCCACAGACAGTGCACTCACCAGGATTCAGCACCGAGTCAATCTGGGGCCTGCAGAAGGACACTGCCGAGGTTTTAACGGGAGTCGGTACTTATGTGAACTCACTGGTATGCCATTTCAGGGTAGAAACAAACCATGTTTTTCCCTCCAAGGATGCACAAAGGAAAAATTCCAGGAAAGGAGAATTTTAAATTCAAGAATATTTTTGTTTGGAATAGATGCTAAGATAAAGAAATATTAAAACTTTATCAGTAATGATTCCCTTAAAGGTTCTTTGAGAGAAACGTCACCAACTACGCTAATGCAGTTTCTCCAGTTCTAAATATGCAATTTTATGATCTTCAAACTTAAAAAAAACTGTATGTACTTTGTTTAACTCTTTTATGTGCATGAGTGTTTTGCCTACACATATGTACCACCTCTGTGCCTGATGTTCCTGGAGACTAGAAAAGGGTGTCAGATCTCCTGAAACAGGAGTTACAGGTGGTTGTAAGATAACATGTGGCTGTTAGAATCTAAATCCGGGTCTTCTGAGAGAGCAGCAGTGCTCCTAACTGCTGAGCCTTCATCTTTCTGGCCCTCTTCAAATGTTTAACTGTGAGCCACAGTTCAAAAAATACACACACACACACACATGCACACACACACACACACACACACACAATCTGTATCCACTCACCTAAGAGAAGTGAAAGCCTACCCTCATGGTTAGACAAACCCAAATGTTTCCTAATTTATTGTATATTATTCTGCAATTTCATTTTAAATCATCCTATCCTTTCCATGTCTCTAATTGTTTGTTTTGTTCTGTGGTGTTGGGGGTCAAGCCAAAGACCTTGCACATACTAGGTAAATGCTGTGCCCTGGAGCTATGTCTTCAACCCTGTATTATCCAGTTGTCTTTCAATGCTTTGAAAATGCCTGTAACTACTTACAGTATTTATTACACCACCTGTGCATAGGTCAAGACCTAGTATTTACAAAACACTTGAAAGATAAGACAGGAAATTTGGGAGAAGAAAGAGACTGATGGCTTCAGGAAAGAAAATAGGAAACATAAGAAATCAAAAAGAAAGAGAGAGGAAGTGTCACTCAGAGGAAGAGTGACAAGGAAAAGCTGGTTCCTGTCTTCTCTCAGTGCCTCTACTTCTACCTCCTGGCCTCCCTGCTTCTGATGTCTTCCTTGTCACACTTCCGGTTGTTCCTGTACTCAGCTGCTTGTCACCTCTCAGTCATCTAAAGGTGTCTTTTGTTCTCTGAGATCTCTAAGACCCTCTTGAGGACCTTAACTGGCTCCTGCCCCAGTCCTCTTTCCCTGGGATGCTCAACCTCTAAGGGTCTAAGTGTAACCTTCCTGCTCCTGACACACCCCGGTACTGAGTTAAAAAACTCCAGTGCACAGCACGGTGGAAGAGGAGCTGTTTGGGCACAGTTTATAAGGTTACTGTCTCTCAGACTCAGGGCTTCTAGACCCTGGAAGAAAACTCTGAAGGCCACCAGTGTGGCCTAGCTTTCACTGTTAAGCACTGGTCTGGGCTAGTGCCCTTGCCTGTGCCTGTGGGAAGAACTGATAGGATTCTAGGAAACGGATGGAGGTGGAATTTAAAAAACCTTGACAAGCAATTGGAGAAGATTCTGCAAGCAGTGTGGTATGGAAGGACACAGTGGGAGACGGGAGGAGCTGGAAGTTTACCAGCAGGAGGCCAGTCAGTAGACTGGATCCATGCCAGCCCTGAAACAGGAAGCCTCTAGACTGTCAGAGCAGAGATGAGAGTTGAGAATAGGAATTTCTCAACAAGATTCTCAAGTTGGTATCTTTGCATGCTCAGCCCAGGACCATGGTCAACAGATTTGCTGAGCCGTGGGCCCCCTGTTAAATCTCTTTTGAAGGAAGCAAGAATTCCTGCCGCCTCTCAGCAGCCTCTGCGAACTGAGTCCCTCAGAGCAGGCAGAGCACAGGAGAGCACCGGTGGAGCCCGCATCTGGTCCGCATGCTGCCAAACAGCTTCACAGCCTTGGCTACAATTTGGTTTCTTGGTGGGGTTTTTTTTTTTTTCTTCTTCTTCTTCATTGCTAAGACAGGAAATGACGTGAGGCTCTGAACACTATGGTAGCGTGTGAAAAACCTTCTGTTTCCAGGCCTGGTTTCTGTGTGGTTGTGGAACATCTCAAGGTGCTCTGTTAAGTTAAGAGCAGGTCCAGCAGAAGATGCTGGACCACAGCTGATGATGAGAACACGGTTTGATCTTCACCCAGGTTCCCTAATCACTGCCTCTTACCTACTCTGTCACTCAGACTTGAGAGGACTTCATGAGCTCACCAGGCTCACTGCTGCACCCTATAAATAAAGCCCCCTCCTGGCTTCTCTTCTACTCTTTCTCCATCCTACATAAAAAGGTTGTTAATGTGCATTTTCTCAACAACAAAAAGGAAGAAGAAGAAGGAGAAGGAGAAGGAGGAAGAAGAGGAGGAGGAGGAGGTGGAGGAAAGAACAAAGAAAGATGGAAAGGTAAAGAGAAAATAAAAACCACGAGGATGCAGTAGTTTTCATCTCTCATAGTCAAAATGAATGAATCACCCCCATTCCCTTTAGTGCTTGGCAGAGGAAGTAAGATTGCGAATGTTACCGGCACTAAACCAGATTAATTTTCCATTCAAGAAGAAAAGTAAGCAGCATGGGGTAAGGGAGGCAAATTGCAGGGCCCTATTATTTAGCACATTTGCAATGAAAGGCAATACTACTATTGAAGGCAAGCTGAGGAGCTCTCCCTTCCTCTCAGTAATACCCGCCCACAGGTTGCCTAGCAACCAAATTACATCGCTGAGAACACTCCCCAGCAATAAAAGACTGAATAACCCTGAATTTTAATATTTGTGTTGATGCTGATGTGGGCTAAATAAACACAACCACCCTGAAAGAGCATTTATTTTGATAAGTAAGCTACAACTGCGGACTGTAGGCTAGCAAAGACAATTTAAAATATTCTATTTTTGTGGTCTTTCTCTTTTCTGGAACATTGTGTATGTTCTGGAACAAAAAGTATAAAAAAAATCCAGGTAAGCTTATTTTCAAATATCACAATTGCTCTATGCAGATGACAATGAAAATTCAACTTAACAAAGTAATTCTAAAATCTATGAAAATATAAGAAAATGAAATGTCAATTCTAATATTTTGGACAACCTTTTCAAAATGAGAGCTAACAGTCAGTGTAGATCATAAAAGACCACACAGAACCCCAGCATGACCTTCTCACATGTGGCAGAAAGGAAAAGGCAGCCTACCCCAGGTTTCTCGTTAGAGTGCCGTGTGTGTGTGTGTGTGTGTGTGTGTGTGTGTGTGTGTGTGTGCGCGCGCGAGTCCAACAGCAGGACCTGAGCGAGCCTGAAAGAGCACCTTGTCGTCCCTAATGTCCCCTGTGCACACTTTTAGCAATGAGCTCTCAGGATTTCAGGATTGCTCGTTTCCCCTGGTCCGGCCACATCAGAGGATGAGAAGAAAGCGTGGTGCCCCCTCTTTTTATCAGTGTGTGCTAAGATGCTGCTGGACAGCTGAGTTCTCACCAGCCACGCCCTCAGCATTCTCCACAGCAGATAAAGCGAAGGCCTGTTTAATGTTCAAACCCCATTTCTCTGATAGCTGCCTGTAGGACAGACCCCTTTAGACATCTGACCTTTTAGTTCATTGGTAAAAGGAAGCACCAGTAACAACCTCCGTTTGACTAGGTGGTGGTGGTGCACACTTTTAATCCCAGCACTTGGGAGGCAGAGGCTGGCAGGTCTCTGAGTTGGAGGCCAGCCTGCTCTACAAGAGCTAGTTCCAGGACAGCCAGGGCTACACAGAGAACCCCTGTCTTGAAAAACCAAACCAAACCAAAAACTCACCAATGCAGAGTTATGAGGTCTAAGGTCACCTGGCTCAATGTTGTCAAAGAGTAAACAGACAATTCCCACCACTCTTGCTCATATTATATAGTATTATTTCTGTAGCGGGCACTCTTATGTAATGTCTGGGTCCTCATCTCCCAGCTACAAGGATTGCTGACCCAAGGTGACCATCAGCTATGAGCCCACTTTAGAGATGGCTTTGCCAAAATTTATGCATTCTTGTAGGAACAGCCTGAAACCAATGAATGGTCCGCGCAGGATACAGAGCCCCAGCCCTTTCACTGCAACCTAGCACACTGCAGGCCACTCTAGCAGAAGAGTTGACCTGGGCCCATATCACAGCTCGGTCTCTTCCTTGTCTGCCCTTGCTTCCTGTTCTTCCTTTTGGCATATGTTAAGTCTAAGGATACATCCCCAAACACAGCCCACACAGATCTGTATCTCAGCTCAGAGTCTGCTTTCTGGGGACACTAGCTTCCCATGTGCCTGTGGAAACTATAACAGTGCTCCCAAAGGGAACTCTGTTGATAATACTACACTATTCTTGCCTTCTGATGCTCCACTGGCAACAGTCCCACTGCTACCTACAACAAGTAGCAGACTGCATTATAATTGCATATCAAAGAGGGACACCAAGTTTAACATACAGAATACTCTCAACTGTGACAAGCTCTAGTCACGCGTGTTCCATGGAAAAACTGAAAAGCACAGGACAAGGTTTTGTTCTGGGTGGTACGATGATTCTTATTTTCTTTGCACTTTTCTGCATTCCCGACTTTATGGCAAGAAATGAAGTTAGGCTCTCAAAGGCTGAGTACCACTCAGCAGTTATGATCTGCTGGCCTGGGTACCCTGTCCCTTTAAGAGGCAAGCTCCGCCCACTACCCCTTCCACTGCCTTTTCCGAAGAGATCTCTCTCTCTCTCTCTCTCTCTCTCTCTCTCTCTCTCTCTCTCTCTCTCTCTNCTCTCTCTCTCTCTCTCTCTCTCTCTCTCTCTCTCTCTCTCTCTCTCTCTCTCTCTGTCTCTCCTCTCCCCTCTCTCCCTCCACCCTCTCCCTCTCTCTCTTCTACTCCCCCATTCTTCCCCCTTCTTCCCTTTCCCCTTTCCCTCCATAGCCAGGTCACCCGCCATGCCCCCCCCCATCTTTAAAAGGAATAGCAGCTATTGCTCTTTCCCCCAGGCACAGCGGCTATTATCACACAGGTGATAATAAGCATACCATCCCGCACTACCATACAAGTCAGCTTCTGCTCACATTTCCAGCGGCTGGGAGGCTGGGGACCCTTAGATACCAAGTTTTGACTAAGGGAGTGCAGATTTGAAATCAACCCCCCCAACCTGTATATTTGAATACTTGGTCCTGAACTTTTGGGGAAGGATTATGAGGTGTGGCCTTGTTGGAGGAGGTATGTCACTGGGAGTAGACAGAGACAGAAAGACACAGGCAGAGGCAGAGACACAAAGAGATGGAGACTGAGATACATAGACAGACAGACAGACATTACCTATATTTACAGGACAAACTTCACTTTTTCTGTTACTAAGCCTTTCTCAAAGATTTTAAAGAGATCTTTACCTTTTTCTTCAAGTGAGCATACCTACATTTCATGTAATTGTATTTTATGTCCCTATAATAAATGTTTTTCATATATTTTTTGGTTGTTTTCATATGTTGTTTGTGTCAAAAAATTTAACAATCTTATGGTCACTTCAGTTTTTATTAAATTCCCCTTTGTTTTGTGCTAAAATTAATATTTTATTTTGCATGCCCAATTAAACCTGCATGCAGATTTATAAATTTGAGTATTGTGATTATGTATTAAAAGGCCTAAAAAACATATACTTCCTTTTAAACTTGAGTGCTCTAAACACCTTCAAACCTATTAAGGTTTCATAAAACCTTAGGATGCTATTTGTTTATAGAAAACAATATTCATTAGAGTTATAAGGTAAAAATTCCATTAAGTTATAAAACCTAATGTTGCATTCATAGATTTTGGTAAGGATTTCCTTTCAAAACAGGTTCTAAATACAAATACACACTTTAAAATTTTATTTAATTTAATAGTAATTGGTAATGAAATCATATGATTTCTTTTTCAAAATAGTTTTGATAAAAAACTATTAAGTGTAAGGCTTTTCCTTAAATTAATAAACATATAAATTTATTGAAGATGTTTGTGTTGCTTCCTTTTCACAGTGAAGATTATAGGAGTCATAATCTCCTCCCAAACAATTTCATTAACAATCTTATCCCAGAAGAGTCTCTCCTATGTCTGAATATGTGTATATGCACTGTCTTCCTGTGGCTATGTTTTTTATATAATTTACTTTGTAAAACCGGCATGGAAGTAAGTGTTCATATAGACTCAAGTTGTTAAATCAGCTCAGCTTCTGTATGGCTTGTAGTTAAAATAATAAATAAAATAATTAATTAAATTAAATTTAAAAAGTCACTAAAATTTTAAAGCTTATTTTAAAATTTTAAAGCTTTAAATTTATTGCTTGTTTTAGCATCCTTAAACTTGATGGAGATAAACATATGTTCTGTTTTGTTTTTGTCTTCCTCTTTTTCACTATAGCATAAGAACAAAAGAGAGCACAGCTGTAGCAGGCCCAAACAGCACCCACAGTTTGAAAGAAAAAGGAGTCCTAGGGTCCTAGGGCGTGGCACTATTGGGAGGTGTGTCCCTGGGGGCTTTGAGGTCTCAGAAGATCACAGTCTCCTCCTGCTGCCCGTGGATCCATATGCAGAGCTCCCAGCTCCTCTCCAGGACCATGTTTCCTGCCATGACAGTAACGGACCAAACCTCTTGGAAATTGTAAGCCAGCACCAAATAAATGTTTTCCTTTATAAAAGTTTAAGTGATCCTGGTGTCTTTTTACAGCAATAGAAATCTTAACTAAGATAGCATGTTTTAAAAAATATTTTGGTGCCTTAGATCCTTTCTTTGTCTTTCAAATATCCCATGTTTGAAATAAATTAGTTCATTTGCACAATTTAAAAAAAAAACAAAGAAAAATGTCCCAACTCTGGATGCCCTAACAAAGTAAGCTAACATGTCCAAGTTAAAGGGGCAAAATAATAGCAAAGGGCAGCATATACTTAAGCAGTGAACCATGTGACCACTGAGATTAAAGCAGAGATGGATAGAATGTGGCCCCAGATCTTTCTTTGGGACAATTAACATGAGTTTTAAGTTTAAATTTTTCTACAAAATAAATAAATAAATAAATAAATTTTCTACAGTTTTTAAGGACATAATCATACAGTTCTAGTTAAAATGTTATCTCCTTTATTTGAATCTCAGTTCTGGCTCTACAATATAGTCCCTATTGCTTGAGAATATAAATTAATTTTAAGAGGCGATAACTCTGATGCCAGGATATAATATTTCTTTCTGGCTAATTGCCCTCTGAGATACTAAACTGTTTCTTCCTAGGATTAGGATGAAGAGGATGAATTATATCTTTGTTTTTAGCCATGTTTCATTTGATGTGAGGAGGCATAGGATTTTAAGAATTTTTTTTTCCACTACTGCCTCTTTAAAAACAAACAAATGAACAAACAGATTTTTCAAGATCCATGTCTTGGCTGTAACTATGCAAAACACAACTCTAAACATTTTTTAAAAATTGTCATTTAAATTCCTACTTCAAAGGCTCACAAAGACATCTTGAAGTTCGCAGCTAATCTCAATGTTATATCATAATGACATATTTGGGACAATAATTCTTCTTTATTTTTAGTTCAAAACAAAAGACAAAGTAGGGGCTGGAGAGGTGGCTCAGTAGTTAAGAGCACTGGCCGCTGTTCTTCCACAGGACCTGGGCTCACATCCCAGCACCCACAGGGCAGCTCACAACCATCTACAACTCCAGTTCCAGGGCATCTGCCTCCCTCTCTAGGCCTCTGCTGGCATCTTCACATACATGGTACACAGACATACATGCAAGCAAAACACCCATACACATAAAACACATGCTAAATGATTAACATACTTTATACAAAGATAAACAGGTGAATCAAAAGAAATAAAATCACAAATGTCAAACTATATCCTGCTCCAGAGGCCTCATAAACAGAAATGAAAAGTAATACTCTCTTCTTCTACAGAAGCTAGTCATGTGTTTTACCTGTTAGACATCTAAGAAACCATATTTTTTCTGTTTTAGATACAGCCTCCTGAGTTTTCCGTTAAAATTCACTCATTAAAATTATCTTCTAAATTTTATAATAAGAATAATAATATTAAGATGAATGTATACTCTAAGAAAGTTATAAAAATCAAACTTACGGTCTGTGTTCCCAGGCCATGGTCACTCACATTTTTGCTCTAGATTAAACTCCCTTATTCCCATTGAATTGAGAGCCATGTTTATGTATTGACAGCTGGCTACTATACTGAATAAAAATGAGGACATGACTGCTACAAACTATTGGTTGAGGACAAGGTTTTTATTGTCGCTATGAGGGAGAGAACAGCCAGAGGCATCTGGAAGGGTCAAGACTGAACCGGGCCACAAGTGGAGGAGTAGGGGAGAGGAAGAGAGGAGAGAAAGGGGTGGTGTGGGGGCAAACGGACCAAGAGATTCAGGAGCAAACCAAGAGAGAGAACCGAGAGGATATGTAGCTGAAATGGCAGGGTTAGGTAGGGACAGGGAAGTTTAAGGTGGGGGCAGAGAGGAGTCACAGGTGCTCAGGGAGCCTGCAGCAAGCAGACACTTTGGTGTGCTCATGGGCACCACAGTTAGCCATTTGTCCTGAGTTTCTTTGGGAGCTGACATATACTAGGTTTGCCCTGGTGACCTTATCATCTACATGGTGGGGAAAATTGACTAGAGAAGTCATGAAGGGCACCTCAGGTGAGTGACAGCCTAAGTCTCAAGGGATGAGGTAAGCCACCAAGACTCCTAACACAATCAAGTGGCAAGCTGTGTGTCACAGCACAAGACTGTAGCATCCAGGAAGCTAAAGCCAGCCTGGGCTGAATGGAAAGACTGTCTTAGAAGAGGAAAGGAAACCGGGTTGGGGTGGGGGACAAGTCCAGCGCAGTTGGCTACAGGTAACCAACCATACATAGCTTCCTCAAGATTTAACCCCCCCCCACTCCCAGGGTCACACACTGATCACTCCTGCACCCTCTCTGACTTCCCTCACTTCCTACTTGCCTCCTTCCTCTTAGACTGCCTAGAACTGACTCCACTCTTTGCAAGGTGTGCCTCAGGCCAGCAGCCTTAGCTTCCCCTGGGAGCTTGAAGAAACAGATTCTCAGGCGCACCTAGACCTACTGACTCAGGCTTGCGTGTTTGCTAGGTCTTTCTGGGTGACTGGTGTCTGCAGTCAGAAGCTCTGCAGCAAGACAGAACTCAGCACCGTTGCTTCCTTGAGCCTAGGTGAGGCTCCTTCACAGGGGCAACGTGGGTGCTGGGAACTCCCTGTGAAGCACTAGGATAGGTTTGCTGGTGCCCTGGTGCCTGTGGGTACAGACTTATATAGGCCTGTAGATGCACTGGAGCAGCTGCACCAGGGAAAGGAGAAAGCGGTCTATGGAGTACCACCCTGCCTATCTTCCCCAAGCCCCACCCTACTACTTGCCAATGCGACTGCGTGGGAGAACGACTTCTCCAGACACACCGACTTTGGTCTTCATATCCAGGGACTGGGGTACTCTGAACCTTCTGCTTTTAGCCACCTCATGACAAAACCAGGTGGGAAAGTCCCAACAAATGCCGTTTGCACGGCTGCTTCAGCAATAGCTCCGCGTTTCCTGCAGGGCACAGTCTTGTGCCTGGTCTCGGTGCCCACACAGGACTCCCCACCACCTTCCCTGGCTGCCTAGACTGGCTCTCAGTGCAGTGGAGGCAGCCAGCTACCGAGACTCAGTACTCACCCACGCGAGTGAGCCTGGTTAGTCCTCTGGGTTTGCACACAGCAGGACTGATGGGTCAGCTTCTAGTTTCTTAGCAGAACAGTCCCTGGGGTAGTCTCCCCTGCTGAGTTGCACCAACACTGTTAGGTTGGGTAATGCCTCCAGCTTTGCCAACTTCGTTGGAATATTTTTTTTCACGTGTAACTATGTGACCGCAGATGCTGCCACAAGCATCATGTGACCCTGGCTGCTGTGGAAAGGGAGCCCCGCCTCTTATTTCTCTGTGACCACTGGGCTTTGCTTTTTCCCTTTCCTGCCCAGTTGACTAAGCTGTCAGGTCTGAAGAGACTATAAAGAGGAAACTCTCCACCTATAAAAAGCATTAGAACAACAAATACCTTTTTTATTAAAAAAAAAAAAACTTTTCAGAAAGTGCTGTTTTAAAATGCAACATGTCTATATGCTGGATGCTGAAAGCTGGGAAAATACAGAAAAGCATTCATTACCCATGAGGCCACAGTGTAGAGAAAGCACCCTTAACATTTTGTTAAATTTCTCACTAAACATATATGCCCAAACCCTAGAGTAAATAACCAGGGGTGGCTGTGGAAGAGTCAATGCAAATACATTTTTCTCTTGCCTGTGGAATTCCTCAAATCAAAGCCCGTTAGAAACAGAACTACGCCAGAGATGACTCCGTGCATAGGAGCACTGGCTGCCCTTCCAGAGGACCTGGGTTCAATTCCCAGCACCCACTGCCTGTAAGTCCAGTTCCAGGAAATTTGACACCTGCACACAGACACGCCTGCAGGCAAAATACCAATGCACACAAAATACATAAATAAATAATTAAAAAAGAAATGGAAATACTTTCTACATGTGGCTGGAAAGGCTGACAAAATAAACGCTATTTGGCATTTTGTTAGTGATGTCTTTAAATTGAATTCCATAAAGGGTAACTATTTGCACAGGCCAGGGCCCACACAGTGGCACTTACCCAGCTTCTGTCCTGGATAACTGGGGAGCAAGGGCAGACTACAGCAGCGCTCAGGATGGGATGGAACCCTAACCCGATCTGTCTGCTTGGAACCTCCTAGGGAAACTGGCAGCGCCTGGATTCGATGTCAGGCCTTATGGACCTCACACTGCATGCCCCTGGCTGCAGAGCACACAAATACCCTTAGAAAGAGGGCTGCTGATTGAGACTATGGAAAGCTTATGTTCTGAGAGTTTTAAATATACCTGTGGTGGTTATCCTCATTGTCAACTAGACCAGGTGTGGAATTACCTAAGGGACACAACTCGGGACCTGAAAGGGTGTTTCCAGAGAGGATCAGCCGAGGAGGGAAGACCCACCCTGAATGTGGACCTCACCATCTGTGATCTGGAGCCCTAAACTGAATAAAAGAAGGAAAAGAGTCAGCCATTGTGCCAGCATCCCCTTTCGCTGCTTCCTGTTCCTGTAGGGCCGTGAGGAGACCCAGCCACAGGCGTCTACCTCTGTTGTGGAATAACCTTTTGGTATGCTGTGAGGATTCGTCCCTCAGACTGGTTTAATAAAAGGCTGGACGGTCAATAGCTAGACAGAATTTTGGATGCAGAGAGAAGAAGAAAGGTGGAGACACAGAGAGTTGCTAATCAGAAAGAGAGGAAGCAGCATGGCAGGACAGAGAAAGGGAAGAAAGTCATGAGGCAGCAAGTAAGTTAATAACACTGGGCTAAAGTGGTTAGAGCTATTATTAGTAACAAGCCCAAGCTATCGGGCGAGCTTTCCTAATTAATAAGTCTCTGTGTGGTTATTTGGAAGCTGGCAGGTGGGACAGAAAAATCCACCTACACACCATCATGCAGCTGCCTGTGCTGTAGCTGGTGCCATGGCGGACTGAATCCTTTAAATGGAGAGACAAAATCAAGTGCTTGTTTAGGTTGCTTCTGACAGATATAGAGACAAAATAAAGTGTTGTTGGGTTGCTTCTGACAGAATCTTCACAGCACTGAGAGGCGCGACTAACTGACCTTGTCCGCTTTTGTCTCCATGTAAAATACCTGTCTCCAGGAAAGGGGCTCCACTTCCCTGTGAGAAGGATCCCCAACATGTCACCTGCCTGGCTCCTTCACCTCTGAGGGGTTCCCTAAAGTTCCCTCTGTGTTCCCCACAGTGAAGGTGCTGAGCTTGGCTGGTCTTGGCTGGTCTTGGCTGGTCCTAAGGAACAGCAATGGCAGAGCAGCCTCACCATCCACACATGCCTGCTGAATAGTGACAGATCACTGTGAATGTCATTTGTGAACACAAAGAGAGGTTGCCACTAACCTCGCCAAGAGTACTGAGTATCAGTCGTGTCAGTAAAATCTCAGGTATCAAAGTGAACACTTTCCCCACCAGCCTTTAGTACTGTAAGCTCAGTTACTCAATGGCATTACCCATAATGCACCTTTTAAGGCCAGCAACTTGAACTCCCCTCTTGAAATGCCTATTTAACTTATTCTGGGTTTTGTTTCTAGGGCTGACTTAATTTCTGGGAGGTAGTGATCTGTGGTGCCATACTAATTTGTAGACTGATTTACTACAGCTCTCTGTCTCTCCAAGAACCTGTAGATTTATAAAAATACTCATCTTCCTAAAGTGCTCCCTTCAGAAAGGGATGGAGATGCACACACTTCTGTTACTGAATCTAACCAGGGGAGGGAAGCCGTGTGTCCGCTTAGACCCCATGACAACACTGCTTTTCATTCCAATGCCATCTGAACAGGAATCAGCTGGACTGTCTGGGTGTCCAGCAGTTTGCTTCTGCAGAGACGGCTGAAACAGACTCCTTTTGCGTGAGCTAAGCGGGTGCCAGCAATGCTATCAGGACCCGGGCATGCCAGATGGCAGCTGCCACACCTTGCCAGTTACCAATCAGTATCCAACAGCTGGGTCTGACCAAACAACAACTGTCCTTGACTCTGGCTTCTTGTCATCTGCTGGTTCAGTGCCGTGAAAGCAAGCAAAGTACTTGATCCAGCAATCAAGGAAGTACGGCCGAAAACAGCAGAACCTTGAGCATCAGGACGAAGCCTGCGAATGGAAAAGCTCCAAGTCTGAGAAGAGCGTGTGCCAGCACGAGGCATCTGCAGCCAGAAGTGATGGTGTTTTCATGAATTCTAGAATAGCTCTGGATTGAAGATGAAGTCATGATAGCCTGAGGCTATCAAAATGTAAAGTCCTCCAGGTTTGACAGATAGCAACTGTTAGAGTTTGCTTAAGAAAACAGGAAAGCAAATCCAAAATACAAAGCCAAGCTTTTCCACACTGAAAATGATGCTAGTTCATGATTCTACTTCATGTAATACAAAATAACCCCTTCACTATTTCATATTAGAGATAAAACCCTGTGTCTGAGTGTTTTGGTCTTCTATGTATGGGCTGAGTTATATTAAAATGCGGCGTTGGAAAGAGACTTCACTTGTGTTCTAGGGCCCAGTGCCCATATATATCACCACAGACATATATGTATCACTCACAGATACATATGTCACCACACACATATATCACCACAGACACACATATATCACCACAGACACACATATATCACCACAGACACATACATATCACCACAGACACATATGTCACCACACACATATATATCACCATAGACACACATATATCACTCACAGACACATATGTTACCACAGACATATATATCACCACAGACACATATATATCACTCACAGACACACATATATCACCCACAGACACATACATATCACCACAGACACATATGTCACCACACACATATATATCACCACAGACACACATATATCACTCACAGACACATATGTCACCAAAGACATATATATCACCACAGACACATATATATCACCCACAGACACATATATATCACCACAGACACACATATATCACTCACAGACACAAATGTCAC
>JAQHUG010000223.1:158258-180540 GCA_028555095.1 Dicrostonyx torquatus | reverse complement strand
ATATATATCACTCACAGACACATATATATCACTCACAGACACATATGTCACCACAGACACACATATATATCGCCACAGACACATATGTCACTCACAGATGCAAATATATCACCACAGACATATATATCACCCACAGACATATATATCACTCACAGACACATATATATCACTCACAGACACATATGTCACCACAGACACACATATATATCACCACAGACACATATGTCACCCACAGACACATATATATCACTCACAGACACACATATATCACTCACAGACACATATATATCACTCACAGACACATATATCACCACAGACATATATCTCCACAGACACATGTCACCCATAGACACACATATATCACCACACACATATGTCACCACACACATATATATTACCACAGACACAAATATATCACCCACAGACACATATGTCACCACAGACATATATATCACCCACAGACACATATATCACTCACAGACACACATATATCACTCACAGACACATATGTCACCACAGACACACATATATCACTACAGACACATATGTCACCACACACACATATATCACCACAGACACACATATATCACTCACAGACACACATATATCACCACAGACACATATGTCACCACAGACATATATATATCACCCACAGACACATATATATCACTCACAGACACATATGTCACCACAGACATATATATCGCCACAGACATATATATCGCCACAGACACATGTCACCCACAGACACACATATATCACCACAGATACATATGTCACCCACAGATGCAAATATATAATCCACAGACACATATGTCACCCACAGACACATATGTCACCCACAGACACAAATATATCACCACAGACAAAGGGCAGAAGTGCAAAGCCACGCTGGGTTATGGAGGATCTGTTGGAAGAGACTCTGGACACATTCATACACGCTGGGTATAAAGCAAACATGCCAACAAGAAAGGAAAGAGCAACAAAACTATGAAATAAACTGAGTACCATTGCAGAGAGACTTAAACTGTTCCGTGGTTACACAGGCCACCCTTCCAAAGGCTGAGGCACAAACATGAGTGGGCCCAGGAGCCTCCAGTCTGAGCCTCCTTTCCCTAGAGACAGCTGGGCATGTCCTCCAGGGCTGACAACTGGGACAGGAATGTGCGAACAGAACCAGCAAAACTGTGAACTTGGTGAGGCTCCAGGAAGCAGGTGTGTGTGTGTGTGCGCGCGCGCGTGCGTGCGCGTGTACGTGTGTGTCCATCCGTCCAGCACATCTCTTTCCTTCTGGGGCAGTCTGTCTGGCACTTGGATAGAGTGCTCTTTCAAATTTAAAAGCTCCTCTTGATATGCAAGTGGTTATACTTTGAGGCTTGAGAGACTGAAAGCCCCTGGGGATTTAGGGAGGCTCGCTTGTGGTCCCTCATCAGCCCATCTGTATAGACTGAAGGGCTAGTCCTATAAAGTCTGCAGGACAAATTACTGCTTTCAGTCCACAGGTGGGTTAGCAGTCCCTGGCCATCTCAGAAAAAGCAGGACTCTTGGTCAGCCTCCCTTGCCTCAAAGGCTGTCCACCCTAGGACACACACTGGAGGCACCAGGGATTTGCAGCACTTCCGGTGGGGGCCTAGTGAGTTTATTTACCAACATCTGCCTCCATGAGACATTTGACAAGAAGTTTCTTGGTTGTTTTCTTTTTGTATTATTTTTCAGAGGTGGGGGTATTTGCTTGAGGGGATTTCATGTGAGCATTATTGTTCTAGACTGGTCTTGAACGCCTTGATGCTCCTGCCTCCGCGGTCCAAGCTCTGGGATTAGCGACATGAGCCACCAGGCTTTGCTCTCTGCTTGCGTTTCATCATTCGATCAAATTACCTCTGTCAACCTTAGAGGATCTAGTCTTCCCCATCGCTCAAGACTGCTGTCTTTCGCCCTTTTCTAGCAGGTTTTATAGCGTTGGCCCCACATCTCAGGTCACTAATCACGCAGAGATTCTGAGAAAAGCAGCATTATCTCAGCAACGAAGGTGTTCCTCTCACAGTCTGGTACTGGGAAAGAAAATGCAGAAGGTGTGATAAACAGTAATTGGCAGAATTTTCCAATTGCACAAATGTGTCTCAAAAGATAGAGTTGCAAACTTACAGGAAAATGGGTGGGCCTCCTGGTAAGGCGGACTTTCCACAATACAAATTCTCAGAAGAGCCCACTGGAAGCTATGAGAAAACTCCCCCCTCCCCCCGAGACAGGGTTTCCTAGTAGCTATGGAGCCTGTCCTGGAACTTGCTCCAAAGATCAGGCTGGCCTCAAACTCACAGAGACCCACGTGCCTCTGCCTCCGGAGTGCTGGGATTAAAGGTGTGCACCAGCACCTGGCGGGCAGACAGTTTTTATCTTGAAGACCTTTCTAACTGGTAGCAGAGTTGATAATTCCATTAAAGAAAAGCACAAGAGTTCCAGCTCGAGGAGGAAAAAAACCCGGGGAAAAGTTCACTCCTCCATTTTTACACACCAAGAGATGGACTGCTGGCCCCACCCCTACGCGGAGTTTTTTTCCTTGTAAGCATATTTGTGTAGTCCAGGCACCCCTGACCTCTAGAGCGGAGAGATTCCACACTAGGTAACATAGGCTTTGCTTTATTGATGGGATCATGACTTCCTAGAACTTCCATCAAGGCCAATGGCCTTCCAGTGGCTTTCCAAACCCGGCCAGCCCAGCTTGACATCTGATTTCCTCATTCTGAGCTCTAGCTCCAGGTCCCACCCATTCCCAGACACTGTCAAGTCCTCTAAAATGGTGACGTCCCTCAGTTATCACAGTGTGTATGGTGACCAATGAGGGCCACCGAACTGCTTGCCGTCCTTGACCTGTAGCTAACAGCTGACAAACTGTGACTGAAATGGATGTGGACAATGCATTAAGGAGAGTTCTCTTGGGGTTACCAGGAAGAGCAGAACAGTCGCTACAAGTTACTGTGACTCTGGCCCCTGGGTGCAGAGACTGGCTCCAGGAAGAGGAGTTACAGGCTGCAGACAGGATCTTTCCATACTCAGTGAAGCCCCTGCCTCTGCTTCTGAGGCTTGTGGATTGATTGGATCAGGGCTCTCCAGAATCCCAGGGAATTCTTACTGACAAGGGACTTGAGCTGTGCCTACAGAACACATCTCTGCTACACCTGGGCAAGCTGCTGAGTCATGTGATGTTGTTTCCTTACTCACTGTGACAAATGAAGCTGACCACCACAGAGGAACACATTTTTGCTTTGTTTTGTTTAAGAAAGGGTCTCTTGCATCAAACTCACAGCTGAGGGTGACCTTGAACCCCTGGTTCTTCTGCTGGTAGGCAGAAGAGTGCTAGGATCACAGGTGAGTGCCACTAGCTTGGGACACTGCTCTTGACTCCCGATGCAGATAGTTCCATGCTGAAGAAGCTTCAGTGGTCCCAGCTATTCCTATCACAGTATCAAACAAAAATATTTACTGCATGAATCAGATCTTGACCGGGTTGGGGTAGGGCACAAGATGTGAGCTCATCTCTTGGTGGGCAGAAGGAGCCAGGCAATGACCGGGGAGCATGAGTGATTGCTAGATTTGGACCTGGAGCACACTAAGCCTCACCAATTCTATCTCAGCTTCGGAAGTTAACTTTTACCAAAGACCTCATGGAAGGGAGGATACATGTAGGGAAGCCAGACACTCTGCAGCTGTGGGAAGTTGGGCAATAGGAAGGCTATGAGGAGGAGTAGCCAGTCTTCCCCCATAGCCTCCCTGACAAAGCTTTGCACCCCACCCCCAAACCAGCCAAAAAGCAAAGTGAAAACCAGCAGCTGCAAACCAGAGTGGCTGCTGAGCCTTAGTGGCTGTCTGAGGGACCTGGACCCCTAGTTTCCTGCTCAGGGAACCACTGTGCTAGCCTCCAAGACTTCAGACCACAGAAAAACTGTACTGTGAGTGGAGCTGAAGCCCCAGAGCTCAGGAGCTGCCCACAGATCAAAACATATCGCAGGGATGAAGAAGGAAACCTACAGCTATCTTCTGGGCCAATCAACTCCAGTGATCACTGTTCCCTTAAGAACTGAGGAACTGAGTGACTTTGACATATAGATTTTCAAACATATTGGCTGCACATATTATATTATTTCAGTCATCCGAAGTACTGTGACTGAAGAAACAGGGCTGAGTAAGGAGCTCGTACCATTCCCAGTAGCCTAACCAAACCCACCATGGCGAGCATCCTGCTAACACCAGCCGAACCGAGCCCACCAGGGCGAGCATCCTGCGAACACCAGCCAAACCGAACCCACCAGGGCGAGCATCCTGCGAACACCAGACGAACCGAGCCCACTAGGGCGAGCATCCTGCGAACACCGGCCTCTTTATTGACGCCCTCTAAGTGTTCTATTAATCAAGACATAATGGGAAACAGGTTTGCTAGCTGAGAGCTGGGGAAAGGGCGGATTTGCTCGCTGAGTGCTGAAGCAAAGCATGGTCTTCATCATCCTCCCTCATTTTATGTCTAGATCCCGCAGAACAGTTTCCAGCCAGCAAGAAATCAGTTGAGTAGGCAGAATAAGGAGAGAACAAACAAACAGAGAACATCACTACGGAGCTCAGCCAAGGCTCAGCTGAATGAAGATTTCACGTTTTTGCCTCCATTTATGGGGAGAACCATGGGAGAAGGTCCAGCTCAATTTATTACCATTTGACAGTTGTCTCCATTAACTTGAAGAGGCTTTAGTCCAACCCCACTGACTTCCTAGACACCATGGAATGACTATTACATGATACCATTGTGATGGGAACATATACATACAGAATATCAGCCACCTCACCCTCCAAGATGTCAACAATAACAAGAAAAATCACCAGTGATAGGGATGGCTAACTTCCAGATATCCTTATCCAAAAAGTGATGCAAAGTGTACACTGTACTTAGAAAAGTATGAGAAAATTTGACTTGCTTAGGGGAGTGGGGTTTTTTGTTTGTTTGTTTGTTTTGTTTGTTTTTAAAGACAGGGTCTCTGTTTATTCCTGGCTTTCCTGGAACTTACTCTGTAGATCAGGCTGGCCTCATACTCAGAGATTTTCCTGCCTCTGCCTCATAAGTGCTGGGTTTAAAGGCATGCACCACCACTGCTTGGCTAGGGGAGTGATTCTTGCTGCCACAACTGGCCTAAGTGGGAGTCAGCACCTAGCCCTAATCCACCCTTTGTATTACAGATACCTTTTGTCACCCTAAACACCTTCTCTGAGAGTTTCCTGTGGATACAAAGTCTATGCAAAACTTGCTTAGGAGTAGCCCAGAACCTTATCACCTTCTGAATCAGGTATTTGCACTGGGCATTGTGTTTTTGGAAGCTTCATTCAGGTTGTTTTGCGCAGATGAAAAACAACTGGCTAAAGTGTAAATATGAAAAACAAAAATGCTATGGGTGAAGGGAAAGTGCTTCTGTCCACCAAGGCTGGGGACCCCTGCGGTTGCGAAAGGCTAAGTTCATTGTCAAGTGACCAAATTTTGTTATTCATTCATCTGACAGACAACTACAGCTAATGAAGCAGCAATAAACATGAAGCTGTAAATATCTCTGTGGGGAAGCACAGGTTTCTTTGGGTATATGCCAAGGAATAAAAGAGCTGAGACACATGGTAGTTCTGTTTTTAGCTTTTGGAGAACTCTCCAAGCTGATTTCCACAACGGCTGTATTAATTCGCATCTCCACAAATGGCAAATACGGCTCCCTCTGTCCACATGCCTCCCAGCATTCGCTCTCAGGCTTGCTGATGATTGGTAACTTTCCACAGCAACTCAAGCTGCAGCTCATGCTCTAAGGGAACCTGCAAGATCCCTTACTGCCCCTCCAACCTTGGTGACTGCACCCCCTCGTGGTCACAAGGCTACAGCAGGCACTAAGGGGCGTTTTGAACAGCTACTGAGCTCCAGGTTGAAGACACATCTAGACTTAGTACATCCAGGGCACTGTGTAGCTTTGCCCTGTCCAAAGTTGTATAACACCTGGCCTCTCTCCTGCCAACAATGTCTCCTTGCCCAGCTCCTGTGGCTTCACCGAAGCCATCTTTTGTCACTTTAAAAAGATTGATGATCAGAGCAATGAAGACATAATGGAGAAGGGGCCTCTGTAAGTCAAAAAGAACTAGCCACAAACCAGTCTGGGACAGAAGGGTTGGTTTGTGCTCCTCAATACAAACCAAGATCCTGAGAACACAGAAGATTATTCATCAGGGAGATGAGTTGTTCACAAAATTGCATGCTCCCCTTCGGTGACCTTTTGACTATATTCTCATTTATTTAAAAAAGAAAACTGCCTAATGACCTAACAAAGCAAAGTCAAGATTGTTGGCTAAAGTACAAGAGATTTTCAAAGATTTAGGGTATTTGTGGTAAAGGAGAGTTAGAAACTCATCCTAGGCTCTGGCTTCTTTTGTCCGAAGTCAGAAAAATTAGGGGAGCTCCCATATCATATATTGTAGGAGGTCCTTCTGTATTTGTGTTGCTTTTATTTGTTAAATAAAGAAACTGCCTTGGCCTTTTGATAGGGCAGAACTTAGATAGGCAGAGTAGACAGAAAAGGATGCTAGGAAGAAGGACAGTGTGGCAGACGCCATGAAGCTCCTGCCTGAGACTAACACTGGTTAGAATCTTTCCTGGTAAGCCACAACCTCATGGTGAACACAGATTAATAGAAATGGGTTAGATCAAGATGTAAGAGTTAGCCAATAGGAGGCTAGAAATAATGGGCCAGGCAGTGTTTAAATGAATACAGTTTCTGTGCAGTTATTTTGGGGATTAAGCTAGCTGGGCAGCGGGACACGGCCCACTTGTCCTACAATATATAAAGAGAGGGGAAGGGAAGCCCAAGGTTCCCAGAGAAGTGTAGAGGACAAGACCCCAGTGGCCAAGTACACAGCTCTTTATAGCGTGGTTCCAAGCAGCAACAGGCTATCTGCTTGGCAAGTGCTTTGGCAACAGGATTACAGAATAAAATGCTGTGGCTTTAGTTGAAATAATCTGGAATGTTCTTACATTCAAACGTCTACCTCAGATTTCGTGGTTCTGAGAAGAGACTTGAACACATGTAGCCCTCAGCCGTAAGCGCTCAGTATGTACATGGTGTCTGCTGTTCGTCAGGATCTTTTCCTGCTTCCCCAGAAGCAGGCACAGCTACTGACCCACTTTGGTGGTCACTGCTATGAGCATTTGCACAAAGGCTAGTCTGGCAATGCTGGCTCTAGGACTTAGGACATCTGATTTCAGAGTCACCATTCCATTTCGTTTTCTCTGTCTCCACAGTTTGTGATGATGATTCTACTCTGCCTGAAAATTCCTGATGGAGTTATGGCCACCATCGGACAGAAAAGTTACAATCAATGTCTCAGGCTATGAGGTGCTGAAAAATTATCCAAACGGTATCTTTATACACAGCCCAAGGTATATGTACCAAATGTGTCCATCAAAAAGGGGCTGTTGCTTTTTTATAAAATATCAAAAATTTAAAACTATTCAAGCCGGATGGTGGTGGCTCACACCTTTAACCCCAGCACTTGGGAGGCAGAGGCAGGCGGAACCTCTGTGAATTCAAGGCCAGCCTGGTCTAAAAGAACTAGGTCCAGGACAGGTTCGATAGCTATAGCAAAACCATGCTTCGAAAAACAAAACAAAACAAAAAACCCAAAAAGCAAAACAACAAGAACAAAACTGCTCAAGCACCCAATAATAAAGAACTGGTTAGATGAACTGTGGTTTGCGGACAGCAGATGAGAGTGGAATACATGACAAACACTGAAAGGGTCGGCAAGGTCCGTCTATGACCGTGGTTCTCAACCTTCCCGATGCTGAGACCCACAAATACAACTCCTCATATTGTGGTGACCCCCGACCACAAAGTTTTCTCGTTGTTACTTCATAATTGTACTTTTGCTACTGTTATGAGTTATAATGTAAGTATCTCTGTTCTCTGATGGTCTTATGTGACTCCTATGAAAGGATCATTTGACCCCTGTACAGGCTGGTTTTATGTGTCTACTTTTTTTCTTTGTTTGTTTTGGTTTTGGTCTTTGGTTTTTCGAGACAGTGTTTCTGTGTGTAACAATCCTAGTTGTCCTAGAACTAGTGGTCTTGAACTCACAGAGATCTGCCTGCCTCTGCCTCCCAAGTACTGGGTGTAGGACCCAGCCATGACAAGCTCAAAAGAGGCCTGAGTCTCAGTAGTTTACCCTGGTTGCAAGAAAGACCACCAACTGAAACTACCCATCGCTTTTTACCAGGACACCCCCAGACAAATGTCAGCCAATCAGGGGTCCTCACCCCCACCTTTGGTACTACAAAAACCCAACCCCAGCTGAGCTCAGGGTTCGCTGAGCACTGCAATATGATAGACACACGAAGAGTCTGAGTTTGCAAACTTGTATAAGAATAAAGGCTCTTTGCTTTAACACACAGGACTCGGTCTCCTAGTTGGTTTTGGGGGGACTCCGTGATCTGGGCATAACACTGGGATTAAAGGTGCACGCCACCACCACCCAGCTTGTGTGTCCACTTAACACAGCTAGAGTCATCAGAGAAAGGAGTCTCATTTGAGGAAAGGTCTCAGTGAGATCCAGCTATAAGGCATTTTCTTAACTAGTGACCAATGCGGGAGGACCCATAGTGCATGGTGCCATCCCTGGGCTGCTGGTCCTTCCGGGGTTCTAGAAGAAAGCAGGCTGACTAAGCCAGGGTAACAAGCCAGCAAGCAGCACCCCTCCATGGCCTCTGCATCAGCTCCTGCCCTGTTTGAGTTCCTGTCCTGACTCCTTCAGTGATGAGCAGCAATGCTGAAGTGTGAGCCAAATTAACCCTTTCCTCCCAAACTCCTTTTTGATCATGATGTTTGGTTGCAGCAACAGAAACCCCAACTCAGACAACTCCAAAGGAGTTGTGACCCCTGGTCTGTGGAAGCTTGGGAGGATATGGAAAATTACAGTGGTAAAAATAATAAATAACATGCTTATAACTTTCAGAAAGGATACAGGAGGCTGTAGCTCTGGCGCATATTGGGGTCAAGACAGGAAACAACAGTGTGAACTGAGTGCTCAGTGAGCATCCCTGCTCAGCTGCTCAGCACGATGAAGACCGCCCGTGCACGGCGTGCTCAGCAGGATCAAGACCACCTGTGCACTCCATGCATGGCATGCTCAGCACAATCAAGACTGCCCGTGCACGGCTGCTCAGCATAATGAAGACCGCCCATGCACCGCGTGCTCAGCACGATGAAGACCGTCTGGCTGTGCACTGCGTGCTCAACACGATGAAGACCGCCCGTGCACGGCGTGCTCAGCATAATGAAGACCGTCTGTGCACTGTGTGCTCAGCACGGTTAAGACAGGTTAAGACCAATCAAGACCATCAGTGCACTTTGTGCTCAGCACGATCAAGACCGCCCATGCATGGCGTGCTCAGCACAATGAAGACCATCCATGCACGGCTGCTCAGCATAATGAAGACCATCCGTTCACGGTGTGCTCAGCATAATGAAGACCATCCATGCATGGCGTGCTCAGCACAATGAAGACCATCCATGCATGGCGTGCTCAGCATAATGAAGACCATCCATGCATGGCTGCTCAGCATAATGAAGACCATCTATGCATGGCTGCTCAGCATAATGAAGACCATCCGTTCACGGTGTGCTCAGCACGATCAAGACCGTCAGTGCATGGTGTGCTATGGTGCATCTGTTTCATCACAGTGACTCAAAGGTGAAAGCAGGACTGTGAGAGAGAGCTGGGAGAGGCTGTGAGAAAGAGCACTGCTTAAGAAGCACAAGGACCAGAGTGTGAGTCCCCAGAACTACATCAAAGTGAGGCAGAGCCCGGTGGGCCTGTAAACTCTCTCATTGGAAAGCAGTGACAGCGGGTCCAGAGAGCATCAGAAGAGGACACCCCACACTTTCCTCCCGTCCTCTGCATATACATGCATGCACGTACACACACATGTGCACACACTTGCATAGACTACATACCACCCCTTCATCCGCCAAAACTTAAAAAAATTAAAATAATTTTTAAAATGAAAAGGAGAATGGTAATTACTTCTCATTCCTTACCTCCCTATTCTATTTGATGTTTTTACAAATTGAGGGTTTGTTTTGCATCTAGCTCAACAAAACTGAAATTAATGCCAAAAAAATGAGATGATACTAAAATCACTTATCATCTGTATGCAGATGGATGCTATGAATGTCCTATTTGAAGAGTCCTGAGGGTCAATGACACTTTCCTTATGATAACTGAAAGTGTCCAAATAAGCCAGGCAGTGGTGGTGCACCCCTTTAATACCAGCACTCAGGAGGCAGAGGCAAGTGGATCTCTGAGTTCAAGGCCAGCACGGTCTACAGTGTGAGTTCCAGGACTGTTGTATAGAAAACCCTGACTCAGAAAACAAACAAACAAAAAAAGAGTTTCTTTGGACAGAAATCTCTGACACATTTCATTTTCCTGGAATTTATCTCAGATAATCTTGTTTGGATGAACAGGTTGTGCTTGTGCCTTTTCAGGCCAGACTCCAGAGAACACATTATCCTAGGACCTTCCCTCTTTCTCCTTGATAAAGCAACATCTTCATCATCTTTATGAATTTTGTCTCTGCCTATGTGAGCCAGAATACAAAATGCACTGAGAGTGTGCCAAGGCTATAATTGTATGTGTCAAGGTTAAAGATAAACCTAGGCAAACAACCAACAGAGAACATCACCATTCACTGTGTGTACTTTGATCCTGTCTCTTTATATGAGGACATGGACTGAGCCTGCATCTCTAAGACTTGCTCCCTACCTCACAGGTTTTAAGATGTCACGTTCTAGAAGAGACATTGTAATGTCACCTTGTCCAGGGGATGCACAACCTGGAGGGACCCCACCCCCCAGTGAGATCAGCAGCCTCTCAGCCCCAGTCCCTGGAACAACAGAGTAAGAAAACATCCTGACAGGCTTCCAAAGACTCAAAATACACATTTGTAAGCAAATGGTTCCAGTTTTTATATGTTGGCAATTAATGTAAAAAAATGAAGGCATTATGCGTTCCAAACCAAACATGTCTCTTGGCTGAACTAAGATGTGGTCTCAAATAAAATCCAACTCTCTTGATTTTACAGAGAGGCAGCCAAGGCTCAGAGGGAGTGGGATCACTTGCATAGGGTCCCAGGGCTGGAGTCAGAGGAACTTGGGAAAGACCCAGGTCCCCTTCCAGCTGCTGCTCTTTGCCAAGCGTGGTAACAAACGTTTAACACAGCAGCATCTTACTTCAGACATGGGCCAAACCTTCCTACCCACGCACACATGTCAATCAACTAGCCTCAGCTGTGTGCCAAACAGAAGGCTCCGGCATCCACTCCCTGCCCTTCGTCTCAGACACAGCCAAGTACTCTGCTCAGTTTGAATGCGTATGGGAAGAAAGGCGGGAATTCTACCTCAGGCAGCCCATGGAGGAGGAGGGACGTCTTCCCTTCTAGGGGAATATGTTTGTAAGTGTTTCCAGGAAGCATTGCGGGCCTCTGTGTAGAGAGTCCCATGGCTGCTTTAGTCTGGGCCTTTTCCACAAACTCATGTTTCCCATGCTTCCGGAGGAAACTAACTTGCTGGCTAAGAGTGTAGTCTCTGGAGCCAAATGCACACAAGACAGAGGCACACATCTCTTAGAAAGGAGCTTGGAAATAAACAAGGTGTTCTCAGAATGATTGGTTCTTTAAAAATCTAGAAATGCTGTCTTAAGTATGTTTTCATGATCCACCAGGAAGTTTCTATCAGTGACAAATGCTTCCATGAACATTCCCCATCTTCTACAATTCTCATGTCTCCTGTGTCTGTGTCAAGACGTGCAGGAGCCCTCAGAGTCTCTTACTCAGCCAGATGGTAGTCAGCAAAAGCAAGAACTGTCATAAGGTGAATACTCTTAGGTTAGTAAAATGTGCTTGTAGAGGTGTAACCAGTGGTGGGAGGGAGGGGATGACTTCTCCACTCCCTGGCACATTACAGTTTCAGGATCCAGGCTGATAGGGGACCAGGAGATTCATGTACGGTTCCCAGCTTTAAAAGATGCTCCCTCAGAAGTCATGTCCTCGGAGGTGCTGGCAGATTGAGTCTGACGGTGAGTTCATCAGCTGAACTGCTTCCTAAGGATGCATGAATAGCCCTGCCCTTGTGACTGCAGCTCAGGGTGCTGTCAATGAGACCAGAGTCATGTGGGTTTTACTCTGTTGTGATAAATGTCCGAATAAATGACCAGCTGATGACCAGCTAGTATCACTGGAGTGAGGGTGATGGAGAGCAGACAGGTGAGAAGTCAGCAGACCATCTGCCCCGAAATGGAAAACTGAGTGGTAAGGTTTTTATGGCAACCAAAGCCTTGTAGAGGTGGTGGCAGCTGCTGCTTTTTGTTACCCTCTGAGCATTCCCTGGGTTGGGTGTCTTAACAAGCATTCTATGCAACAAATACATCTGTTCTCATGGTAGATTTTTGAGTACCAGGATGCCCTTAGCGACTGAGAAATTTGCCACTTGGAAGGAAGGAGTCAGTGGACAAGAAGTTGATTTGTTTTCTGTGCATTTCAACTGGAAGTGTCATGTTTTCCTCTGGACTCCAGCCACTAGGTTGCAGGACTGGTTCAGAAAAGTCCAGGCCACCAGCCAATACTCTGCCCTTGCTCTGTCCTGGCTATCAAATTTGCTGGCAAAAGCCCTTCTTGCATGAGCTATCTGTTAGGGTCAACTCAGAAGCAATGCACACAATGACAACACCATCCCTGGGTGGGAGGGGAATGAAGTTCACCAGATGTAAATCTTCAGAGTGCTGTGTGATAAAGTATCTATGGCTAACAGCATGGTATCGCGCACTTCAGAACTATTGATGGGCTAGGTCTCATACGAAGTGCTCTTACTACATGCATAAAATAAAAATACAGGGACGAGAGTGTAGTGTAGAGGTAGGGTGCTTGCCTCTTGTGCACAAGGTTCCAGGTTCAATTCCCAACACACACACATCACCACCATCACCAATAACAACAGCAACGGCAAAAAACTACCACTCAGGGGCATAACACTTTGGGAGGTATTAGAGTAGAAACATTTATTACATTGCTGCTGGGCATGGTGCTAGTCTCACAGATATTTGCCTATATTCCAATTGTATATATGAAATCTGCACAGTTCTTTCTGCATCGGCTACGCCTCAGTAAAAATAGCTCTGCCAACACAGGCGAACGAAGCAGTTATACTAGCGATAGCAAGAGGGCAAGCAAGAGCCCTGGGAGGCAGGAAATGGAAAAAAGTCAGAGAGGTTATATGGCATGTCCATTTGTCAGGGCACAGGTTCCATATGCCTCCTATGACTGCTCCTCAGAAGACCCTGCTTCCGCTCCCCAGAATCCACATACACAGCCCTCTGCCAGATTCATGGGCTCCTGGGTCCTCAGTGCCAGATTCATGGGCTCCTGGGTCCTCACTGCCAGATTCATGGGCTCCTGGGTCCTCGTTTTCAGTTTACCCTGTTGCTACTTCTACAGCCAGCCGATGCTGAGCGCTCACTAGGTACTAAGCCCTGGAGTGTGTGCATCTGCTCTCCACCAGAATCCCTAGGATCATTGGCCACCCCTTACAGATGAAGCCTGCAGAGCTTCATAATTTATCTAAAACCATATAGTTAGGGCAAGACCAAATCCAAAGTCAGGTCTGAAGTTCAGGCTCGCTCTCCCTGGCCCTCACACAGAGGAGTGTGCTCTGAACACTTCAGTAGGGTTCGGGAACGGTGGTGACTGACAATAGCACAGTGGGGACCCTGCTAGCTTACTTACAAGGCATCTATCAAAGCTCTTTGCTTTTAGCGAGTGGCATCCATACCACCACTGGTTTGGGCACGACAACTACTGCCACCTCACTATAGGACCCAGCCATGACAAGCTCAATAGAGGCCCAAGCCTCAACAGTTTATCCTAAAGCAATACCTGGTTCTAAAAAAGACCACAAACTGAGATTACCTAGGCACCACCCAGAAACAGGCCATCCAAAGGAAATTCCCAACGTTCCAATCATTATAGATAGGATCACCAGTCAGCACACATCAATTTCTTTTCACCAGGACACCCCTAGACAAATGTCAGCCAATCAGGGGTCCTGAGCCTTAGAGATCCCTTACCTCTGCTATTATAAAAATGCCACGCCTGGTGTGGGAGGTCCTTCTGTCTATGTGTTGCTTTTATTGGTTAATGATTAAAGAAACTACCTTGGTCTACAGCAAGGTAGAACTTAATTAGGCGGGAAAAACTAAGCTGAATGCTGGGAGAGAGGAGGTGGAGTCAGGGAGAAGCCATGGAGCAGCCGCCAGAGATAGACATGCTGAAACTTTGCTGGTAGGCCACGACCTTGTGGTGATGCACAGATTAATGGAGATGGGTTAAATTAAGATGTAAGAAGGTAGAGCTTATGGGCCAAATAATGATTTAAATAATATAGTTTCTGTGTGATTATTTCAGGTCTGAGCTGCTGGGTGGCCGGGACACAAACAAGCAGCCTCCTACAACACACCCAACTGAGCCTAGGCCTAGCCCTTCACGCCAATACTTTGGATACACAGAGAGACCGAGTTCGAACTTGAATAAGAATAAAGGCTTTTTGCTTTTACATCCAGGACTCGGTCTCTTATTTGGTTTTTGGGGGACTCCGTGATCTGAGCATAACACACAAATGAGAGAGTGGGCAGAGGATGGCAGAGCCACTGTCTGGGTACCTAGATGGGGGCCGCAGAGCTGGGAAGCAAACCCAGAAAGCTTGGCCCCATGATTCTCACTCAGAAGCCCATCTCCCTGCCTACAAAACTGGACTGAAACCCAGCACACCATTTTGAATAATTTTTATTGAGGAAAAATAATTAAATCACTGAAATGGGAATTCCAAACATTTGTGCCAAGATGGCAGGAAGTGATCTTTGACACTCAGCCACACATCCTGCTCTGAGAACAAGCATTGTCAGAAGGAGTTCCTGAAGATGCCCACAGAGACCCTGGAATCAAGTAGCGGGAGCCATGCCATGGATCCTTGTCCAAATCCATGCTTCCACTCAGTGCCACTGAGGCCTGTTGAGGTGGCCTTGGATTCTTGGCTGCCGTGGTATGACCTCCTTAGGGTGAACTCCAGAGGTCTGCTGGCTCCCAGCTTGCTGCCAGTTTGGACTCTGTATCAGGAATACCAGTGCCAAGTTGAATGGTGAATTCTGGGAGCATGAGCCAATGTGTCCACAAAGATATACTCGATGACGACCTGCGAATAACTGCGTAGGCAAGATGACCGCATCGCAGGAACTAACCAGATGTTTTGCTATGGCTGTCTTTTTTTTTTTTTTTTTTTGAGACAGGGTTTCTTTGTAGCTTTGGGGTCTATCCTGGATTGCTCTGTTGATCAAGCTCAAATGCACAGAGATCCCCCTGTCTCTGCCTCCCAAGTGCTGGAATTAAAGGTGGCAGTGTGCGCCACCACTGCCCAGGAGTTATGGCTGTTTTAAGAAACAAGCACACATGCAAATGGAGGTGATAAGAGGAATAAAGAGAGCAAGCCCCTTTCAGTGACTGTCCCAGCCCCTCTCCCCAGTACTTGCTGCAGACACTCTAGCTCAGCGCTGGTCCTAGACATCTCCACCCCAAGTGGTTGGCCCAGACCCCCTGACCCAGTGCCTGTCCCAGACCCCCCCACCCCAATGCCTGTCCCAGACCCCCGACCCAGTGCCGGTCCCAGACCCCCCTGTCCTGGGGCTGGTCCCAGACCCCCTGACCCGGTGCCGGTCCCAGACCCCCCCTGACCCGATGCTGGTCCCAGACTCCCCCTGACCCGGTGCTGGTCCCAGACCCCCCCCTGACCCGGTGCCTGTCCCAGACCCCCCTGACCCGGTGCCGGTCCCAGACCCCCCTGACCCGGTGCCGGTCCCAGACCCTCCTGACCCGGTGCTGGTCCCAGACCTCCTACTCAGTGTTTGTCCCAGACTCTTTTTCCTCCTGTGGCTGTCCCAGACCCTCCCCCTCTGTGCTTGTCCCAGTCCCTTTTGTGAGGACAAATCCTCCCCATCCTAGCTCTCTCTGATGAGCACAAACACTCCCTGTTTTGCTAACACAGGAGCATCGTGTTCTTTCCTTATCAGAACACCCATCCTTCTTCACTTGCTCTTCCATGCGCCTGGCAGACGGTCAGAAAGCTCTGTAAGAAGACCCGTGCCTACTTGGTCATCTCCGTATGCCCGGGGCTTCCAGCCGTGCCTTGCATATATTCAGGTATCTGTTTCATGAATACACAAGGAAGTACATAAGTTATTGCATCAACAGGCTCCTGGATGTTGTTTCCAGGAATCTTTTGGTTCTCTTACTGGAATTTTATGGTTTTGGCCAATAAGCTACGGGTAGAAATGAAATAATTTATGGTCTGGTGTTAGGTGTTGGTACAAGAGGCACAGAGTTTTCTTTTCCTCTCTCAGGGCGAGAGTCCCTTCTCAGTCTGAATCCTATGTTTGACATGTTATGTAAGCAAAGAGCAGTCTTGTCTGACACTGCTAATATCTGGCGGTTGTTATTGCAGCAACACATAGCCTATTCTGACTCATAGATAACCAGCTGAGACAAATTTACCAGGAAACCTACAGAACTGAATGAAGGGCTCCAGAAAGCTATTCTCTAGTATGGCCCAATAAAACTTTCTATGAATATGCAAATCTAAAGAATGTCACAGTGAAAGCTACTAACTCATCATATTTTAGAACTCTTTCTGTCCAAATATATAATAATGGTTTGTATTTCCCCATTTTTTGTGTGTTTGTTTGCCTCTGTAATAAGATTAAACATTCATACTCTCTATCTCCCCTACCCTGCCTTTGATTTAAAATGTAAACAAAAGACAGAATTATCCTTATTAAATACCATTAAAACATGGATCTCCATTTTATTAGCTTTGGGAAAAAGAGACAATCATCTCAATGTAATATTCAGAGACCAAGCTGAATGTTCCAAGGCTCCAAATTATATTCGGCACTGTCTAGGATTTAAGATAGATTGTTTGAAGCCTCTGTCTCACCTGCCTCGTGGGAGGGAACTAGCTCTTGAATCCCATGACCTAATTTGCCATGTAAATTACTCTCTCCCCCCTCATTAGCTTTGGCTCTCCTGGAGATCAGTGTGTGATAAAGAGGAAGGCCTGCAGAAGTGTCAGCTCTAGGGGAGAGTCTGGTCAGAAAAACGCATGGACAAACACAGCTGCTGTGCAATTTACTGCTTTATTTAGGGACAAGGAAATCCTGCTGTTCCACTCGAAACCCCCAAAATGTGTTCTCATGTCACTAAGGGCAGTTGGACCACGACCGCACTGTGCTTCTGTTGTTACTGTCTGCTGTACTTTTGTTTATGGAGACAGGTTCTTACTAGCGGCCCATGCTGGCCTCAACCACGACCCTTTTGCCTCAGCTTCCCAACTACGGAGATGATCATAGGTGTATCGCACCATACTTATGTATTTTAAGTGCAGAATCTCCTCCCAAGAGACTAGGCTCTTTAGAGACATTTTTGTAACTGAAACAAACTGAGACCCAGAGACCATTAGTCCCAGAGAACACAGTTTCTAGATCTAACTCAATTTAACCCCAACTGTAACAGTTCTCTGTCTCTCTATTCTGTTTCTTTAGAATACCTGTCACCTCCAAAGCTCTCTGGAAAAACAGAGGAAAGCCAAAGCACTGGACTTCTGTGTTAAACAAAATGTCTTGCAGAGACGCATGGAGAGGGGGAAGGAGCACTGGCTTAGAAGGCAAAAAACATGGATGTTCACAGGCTCCTTTCACCATCTGTAAATGGGATGGCTTAATGGGATCTGCCCTCTGCTCTCCACCAACACAACACTGATCCTGGACTGTCCATAAACCACGAAGGCCACTAACCTTGCCGCCTGGAAAATCACGTCCAAGTCAGAATTTGTTCTCAGGGACAAATTCTGAGGATACTTTTGTCAGAACCATCTAAACCAGACACACAGCTCGCCTAGGGAAAGACTTCAATCAAATGGTTGCCATTCCTTCCTTCCTTCCTCCCTTCTTCCCTCCCTCCCTCTTTCTCTCCCTCCATCCCTCCCTTCATCTCTCCCTTCCTTCCCCGTCTTTCATTCTTTCTTTCTCTCTCTCTCTCTCTCTCCTCTCTCTCTCTTGTCTTCTTTCTTTTGTTAACAAACTTGTTTTAGAACAGTGTTCTGGTGGTTATTTGTCAGCTTGACCCCACCAGGGTCATCTGTGAAGAGGACTGATGACTGATGTGGGAGGGCCCAGTTCAGTGTGATTGGTGCCGCTCCAGGCACTGTCCTGAAGCAAGCCAGTAAGCAGCTGTCTTCCATGGCCTCTGCTTCAGTTTTTGCCTCCAGATTCCTAGCTCCGGTCATGACTTCTTGTCATGATGGACTGGATGTTATAAGAAGGAATAAACCCTTTCGTCCCCAGGTTGCTTTTGGTTATGGTGTTTATTATAGCTATAGAAAGCATGACAAATGGCTTTAAAGAAACCTTGCAGGGTGGTGTCCTTCACATCCCATATCCAGACACTTTATTAATATCATCTTATACTAGGAAATGTCTGTCTCAACTAATAATTCAATAAGGATACATTGTAAACTAAGCTTTGAACTCATTTCTATTTCCTTTGTTTTTACGTCACCTTTTTGTGTCCTATAACTTTATCTGGGACACCACAGTGACATTTGATAGTCATGTTATTTTAGTCTTTTCCAGGCTGTAACAGTTCCTCTATTTTTTTCTTGGTTTTGACAACGACAACAATAGTTTTGAGAAGTACTGGCCAAATATTTGTTCTTCAGCCTGGGTTATTGTGGGTAGTTTTGTTTTTTTTCTCACAGTTAGACCATGGTCAGTGGTTTGGGGAGGAAGAACCCTAAGGAAAGCCCCTTCCTCCTCACATCACAAGGAGCGTGCATCACTGCTGAAATCAGACTTCTCCTCAGGGAAGTTACGTTTCCCCCATTTAGTCGCAGGCACTAGGCTGGTTTATCCTCCTTGATGAAGCACACTCAGTTTTACAAAGCACAGCTACACGAGCAATGCCTGCTGGGAAACAGGTTTCAATTCCAGACTCTGACTGCCCCATAAGCTGAGCCAAGGAAGTGGCGTCCCGCATCCAGCTGGTGAAAGGGACATTTCCTCACAGTGCTGTCACGGCAAGCTTCTCTAAGCAGCAAGTAGAAAACGTCTTGAACAAACGCAGTAGGGGGTTTATCCCTATTCCTGCGCGCAGACTGATCTGTCCCTCTCAGCAGCAAATCTCACTCTTACAGACCCAGTGCAGCTAAACATCACATACAAGGAGCTCTTAGAAATCAAAAAGGAAAGGATAACTCATCTTTTCAAACAAGCTCAGGGCATGAAAAATAACTTCCCATAATAAACGCAAAGTGAATACTAACCCCACGTGCATACATCCATGCTAAAGTCCAGAATGTCGCTGCTGAGGAGGGGTGAGAGGGAGAGATCATGGGACTCTCACTTCCTGCTTTGCACATTTCTCAATAGCAAACAGAGAACACTTGGCAACTCTTTTTGGAGAGGCAATTACATTTTCTTACAAGAAAATTGGAACTGTTAAAATAGATGTGCTGTGACGACTAGAGAGACATGGGCTACTGTCTCACCTAACTGTCCCTCAGAGAGAAGAACAGCCAGGGTTAGGGAACAATGGCTGCTTGTGAAACCTGATACCACTACTTATTTATGTTTCTTTTTTTTTTTTTTTTTTTTTTTTGTTTTTTTGGACAGGGTTTCTCTGTAGCTTTGGAGCCTGTCCTGGAACTAGCTCTTGTAGACCAGGCTGGTCTCAAACTCACAAAGATCCGCCTGCCTCTGCCTCCCAAGTGCTGGGATTAAAGGCGTGTGCCACCACCGCCTGGCTTTATTTATGTTTCTTAATTGGAAATTTATCATTCAAGGTCACCCCACCTGTATGTCTATGATTAGAAACCACAGGTATTATTTTCCTCTGCTGGGTTTTTAAGGTTTGACAATTAACCTAACACCACAGGAAATCCACTTTTTGCCAGATAATTTCAGCTGTATTTGGGAAAAGCTGGTCATGTGCATGTCTGAGAAGTGTCCGTGTTACCCGACACTATCACTTTGATTATTAAGTAAATATGTGTGGACAACATCTGAATGAAGAAAGTTTTAAATCACAGGCCATTTCAACAGGGAATCATTTAAACACATCTGTCATCAAGACATAACTGACTGTGGTAGTGCATATCTATAACATTATGTTCAGGAGTTACAGCAGGGGGCACTAGCTGGAGGCCAAATGAGTGGAGACAAGAAAACCTGTTTTGACAACAGAATAAAAACAAAATGACATTGAGAAGGAAAGAAGATCAGAGACTGGTAAGATGGGTTGGAGTGGGGAGTGCATTCCAAGCAGGCATGAAGACCTGAATTTGATTCCCTCCTCCCCTAAAAAACTGGGTGTGATGGTGCGCACTCTTGCAGTCCCAACACTAGAGAGGTGGACAGGCAGAGAGGTCCCTGGGCTCGGTGGCCAGGCAGCCTCCCCAGTAAACAAGCCCAGGTTCCAGGGGGACCCTGCTCCGGAAACAGGGTAGATAGCTCCTGGGGAACAACAGACACCTCTAGCACACACGTGTGTGTTCACAAGCATACCATGCACCAGCACTCACACATGATTGGCTGAGAACAAAAGAAATTTCTGTTCCCGAAAAGATTATTCTTAAATGAAATCACTTATATTTTAGGATATCCAAATAGGACGAAAACAAACACACTAAAATACAACACATTGTTGGTGATCGTTCAGCACATAACAGTGTGAGGCTGACTTATGCTCTTGAAAGGCCGTTGGAGAAAAGAGTGTCAGAGCCATTGGTGAGGGATGGCAGCATCTTCAGGGGTGTTCCCCAGAGAAAGAAGCCCAAATAAAGACAGATGGGAGCAAGAGAAGCAGATCGCCACTTATTTAAAATATGATTTTGTGTGTTAATAGTTGCTTATGGGAAGGCTATGCATGTCCCTGCCTGATGAAAGCTAGTGTCATGGTCACAGACCCAGCTGATGAGGGTGAGATTTACTACTTTAGGCCTCTAAATAATTCTAGATTTGCCCATCACTGATTAGCTGAAGAAAATATATCCAAACCATAACGAACCTCCTCTATCACCAAGCTTTACTTAACTGACTGATGAGCCACCAGATGATTTGAGAAGGCAAAGCAAATACGTTATTGAGTCTGGAGGGAAGCACGTGGCTTAAGCCTCCTTGAATACATTCAGGCCTTTTAAAGTACTCCTTCAGGGAATTCTACCAGGAAAAAAAGGCTTGGCTTTTTGCTTTTTAGACATGGCACATAGTTCAGTTAAAATATTTAAATCTTTTTGAATGATGTTTTTGAACAAAATTTCTTTTACAAATGTCACTGAGAGTTGAAATCAAAGGAGTCCAAAGATTACTTTTATTACTCTCAAACCTTCAAATGACATTGAAATATTTCCCTGGAAATCCACATAGCAACATTACACAATTTGGTAACAATCTTTCTTTTTACCATACAGGGCTGCCAGATTAAAAACAAGTAAGTACAGGGGTGAGTGTGCTTGCTATGGTGGAGACTAAATGGAAAACAAAGTCAGTGAAGTCAACAGTATATTCTCACAATCACTGAAGTTCTGTTTCACTAAAAGACCCAATTTAAGAAGGGCCATGGTGTTAGACACCTGTAAACCCAGCACTTGGAAGGTAAGGGCAGGAGAATCAAGGGTTCAAGGTCATCCTAAGTAATTGAGTTGTACAAGACCCAGTTTCAAATACACAGTCGAACAAACAAAGGCCCAGTTTAAGAATTGTCTTGACGCCAGAGCAGGTCTAAGACGATGAACTCTATGGGAGCAGGAGTGGATCCAGACCAAGGACATTTGCCAAAGCAGGACTGGGCCAGCAACCTGGGCAGGAGCGGACCTGAGACAGCAGACTCCACAGGAACAGGTACAGGGGAGCAATTGCTGAGTGAGTGGGCCATAGCCAGAGACCTCTATGGGTCTGGGCACGAATCTGGGACCTTCAAGGGAGTAGGTCTGAGGCAGGACCCTACAGGTTCAGGCGTGAGTCTGGGATCTCTGGGGAAGTAGTCAGGAACCAGAGACCTCTGTAGGTCCAGGCATGAGTCTGGGACCTCTGAGGGAGTAGGCCTAAGCCAGGTCCTCTGCAGGTC
>JAQHUG010000223.1:144141-151925 GCA_028555095.1 Dicrostonyx torquatus | reverse complement strand
TAAAGCAAAGGACACGGTCAACAAGACAAAGCAACAGCCTACAGAATGGGAAAAACTTTTCACCAACCCCATATCTGACAGAGGTCTGATCTCCAAAATATACAAAGAACTCAGGAAGAGGAGCAGAGAAAAATGTAGGACTCAATAAAAATCAATTTTTTTAAAAAAAATGTCTTGAACTGGTTTCGCAGCCATTAATTCTGAAGGATTTTCCTCGGAGGCAGACTCTTAGAAACAAATGCTCGCTTGATTTGTTTTCTAATTTCTTGCACCATCTTCTCTCAGAAAATGGTTTCAATGTCCCACTGAGCTGATAAGGCTCCTGCTGATATACCCCCAAAAAGGAAACAGACATTCTCTGGCAGCTTGTGGTCCCTTGGGCCAAGGGTGTTTGGATGAACACTACATCCACGGGCTCCTGAAATGGTATAGAACATACCATTTTTTTCCAAACCACAAAACAAGCTGTTCAGAAAAGCATCTTCTACATACTAATAAAACAGAAACACATGAGGCAATGGAAGTTGCTGGAACATACAGCAACAGATAGTTCCCAGCACTGGATGGTTCATCTTTTCCCAAGCCTATGATGTGCAATGGGAAACCTTTTCTAGAGGCCAGGGTGTTGTAAACCACAGCTCTGCATCTGCCACACAGTCACGATAGGGAAGCCGGATGACCAGGGCTAGCACTGTGGATGTATTTTCAATATGTATTGAGTTTATTGAGATGTAACTAAACTGTACATGAAGCAGCATGGAAAGACCCAGATAAATCCAGACCCCTCTAGCAGGAAGAATAGAGCCAAAAATCTAGCAGGAAGAGAAGAGCCAAAAATCTAGGTTAGCCAGTTCAGTGACTGTTCCAGGAACTAGCTGACCATAAAGTTAGATTATAATCTTGAGAAATGGGGAGTTACCCCCTTGTGATTATCACTGGTATTTTCAGAATTTTCCAATGACGCCCTCTCTACCCCCTTTGGGTTGTGGTTTCTTCCCCTAAACACTCCTTCTTCCAGCTACTCAGGGTTGAACTCCTCTACCCCTGCGTGCGATATGAGTCTCAACCCCAGCACGCTGGCTCCTGTCAATAAACCTTGTGTGATTGCAGCAAGGATGGTCTTTTGTGAGTTCTTGGGGGCTTGTGTTATCCCGAGACTTGAGTGAGAGTCTCCCTACTCCGGGGGTCTTTCAGCACCAGTACTTTAATTCAAATATGTGTCCTAAACTTGTGTTATTTACCTCACAACTGCAATCTTCCATATTCTAAAACCACTGTCCTAGTAGATGGAATCATATACACACCAATATTTGGATATAATCTGTAGAATAAAAAATTTCATATGGCTTTATTTAATATTATTTACTTTTTCTTCAGCTTGAATACCTTTAAATTTCAGTTGACGATTGTCCTTTTTGATATTTACCCAAAGGACCTAAAAATGTTTGCCCATCAAACCCTGAACAATGATGTTTCTAGCAGTTACTCTCATCATTTCCTAGACTTGAAAGCAACCAAGATTTCCTTTGGTAGGTGTATGCAGACAATGGGATACTACTAGGCTCTAAAAACTATCAAGCCAGGAAAGACATGAAGGAAATATATACACACATCTGAGTGAAAGAAGTCAGAAGCCAAGAGCCTATGGGAGTGGGGGAGAAATGCCATACTGTGTGATTCCAACTACATGATAAAATGGGAAAGGTAAAAACTTTAGAAATAACAAAGAAATCAGTGGCCATCAGAGATTCTAAGGGAGTTAGGAATATATAAGACGAACACAAATGTTCTCAGAGCAGTCAAGCTCGTCTGTTACCATATTCCACTGGTATTATTTCAGTTATGGTCAACTACGTAACCCTACAGTCTCTTGCGAAACCCATGGGATATACAATGCTAAGGAGTGTGGAGGCCCAAAATGTGAGCCTATTTCCACCTTGTCTGACAGTCAGAGCTTTTGAAGTTACTCAAAATCAAAACTGTTGACAGCAAGTATAGCTACACATCCTGACTCAGGATGTGGTTACTGGTTCTTTTGACATTAAGATGGCTCATACTGATGGGCAGGGTATGCAAACATATTTCTGCTCCTTCTTGTCTAATAGGAGGTTACCTGGAGAGCGACTGCCTTCAGGATACTTGGTCTAGTGTGGCTTTACTTCCTAAACAACAGAATGCTAATGACTTGACATCTCAGAGTGTTAAAGCAATTAATTGTTAGAGTTGTCCTTTGTATCATGTTAAAGAAGTCTGTTGTTGCCTTTTTCCCCCCTTTTGTACTGGGGTATAAAAGCATATGGAAAATTAAAAGTGAACGATTTCAGTATTCCCTGGAATGCCCTCCCAGTACTATTCTATGGTTTTATTACTTTTAAATGCGTCTTGGTATTCCTTACTAATTTTTCTAAATCCCTACACCCCTACCCTGGCAAGTAATGTTTTTGTTGAGGCTGGTCCCTGGCAAACAAGGAGCCCTGATGAAGCTCTCTCTTGATGATAATGTATAAATCATCATGGGTTGTGAGATGTAAGATGTTTACCGTGCTGGTGGAGATGCTGATAATGGGGAGGCCATGAATGAGTGGGGACAGGGGAGATGTGGGAAATCTCTACATTTTCCTCTCCATATGACTGTGAACCTAAAACTTCTCGAAAATAAATAAGATCTGGGGATGTGGCCAATCAGCTTGTTTAGCTTGGATGATCTTCTCAGCTCACTCTCCGGCACCCCAAAGAGGGTCAGAAATTCAAGTGAAAGATCCCCGAAGTGGGGAGACTCTCACTCAAGTCTCGGGATAGCATGACCCCCCCCCCCGCCGCCAAGAACTCACGAGAGACCGTCCTTACTGCAATCACGTGAGGTTTATTGACAGGAGCCAGTGCGCTGGGGCAGAAACTCATTTCCCATGCAGGGGTAGAGGAGTTCAACCCCGAGTAGCTGGAAAAAGGGGTATTTAGGGGAAGAAACCACAACCCAAAGGGGGTAGGGAGGGCATTATTGGAAAATTCTGAAAATACCAGTGATAATCACAAGGGGGTAACTCCCCATTTCTCAAGATTATAATCTAACTTTATGGTCAGCTAGTTCCTGGAACAGAGTCACTGAACTGGCTAACCTAGATTTTTGGCTCTTCTCTTCCTGCTAGATTTTTGGCTCTATTCTTCCTGCTAGAGGGGTCTGGATTTATCCAGGTCTTTCACAAGGTCATCCAGGGATACATAGCAAGTTCCTGAGTAGGCTGGGGTATGTGGGACTGTGTATGAATCTGTCTGTCTATCTTATACGTTAAGTCAGTGTTAGTTCAATACACAAGCATGTTAAAACAGAGTGCCTACAAAGAAAGCCACATCGATTCCCCCTTTCCTGTACACTCACGGTTTGTCTCATCTTACCATAGTGTTCTCCTTCCCTCCAATACAAGCTGGCTTGCTACTTGTTCAGAGTGTGGCGGGGATGACATTTCTGAGCCTTGCTCTAGGAGGCCTGTGGGGTTCCACTTGGCTCTCTGAAGAAAACTACTGCATGAGATAGCTTTCTGTTTTCTTCCATGTCTTTCCCAAGCAGGCATTCCTTAATACTTGGGGACCCCCACTTCAACATTTTGGTCTTCCTTACTCCTTCCCAGCCATGTGACCTCTACACCAGCAGCTGAAATGGCACGGTGTCCCCTTGTCTTCTCCATTCTCTTCCTCTGGGTAGCAGCTCGGTTTTGACAGGCTGACCTGCCTGGGGTTTTTCTTTTAAACTCTAAAACAATGTCTTTTGCTTTCATTTGAGTCCATTTAAAAATATTTTATTAATGAGACTAAAAACCCTAGAAAGAGACCCTGATTTTGCCTGTATCATTATGAACTCTGAGGCCTGGGTCAGTTATGACTAAGGTAGATCTTTTCAATACACTGGTAGCCCTCAAGTAACCATGGTTCTTGAAATTACGCTTTCTGCAGCTCCTTCCACTACCATTGACTTGACCATGTGACTTTCTTTCACCAATGGGATATGAATATTAATACAAATCAGAAGCAAGGCATTCCTATCCTATCAGCAGTTAGGGTTGCGTTCCTGAGGAAAACACAAATATTGACACGTCCTGGCAAAAGTGCTAGTCAGAGCTGAGAACACAGAGGTTTTACAGTGGGTTCTATACACTCAGTATCTGAGGTTCTACTATTATGATAAAACACACAACGAGCATGGGATGAAATTTCATTTATTTCAGCTTACAGCTTGTAGTTCATTGTCCAGGGGAGTCACGGCAGGAACTCCAGGCAGGAACTGAAGCAGAGGCCATGAAGGAGTGCTGCTTATTGGCTCATTCCTTATAACTTGCTCAGCCTGCTTTTTTGTTTTTGTTTTTGTTTTTTTTTCCAGAGAGGGTTTCTCTATAGCTTTGGAGCCTGTCTTGGAACTTGCTCTGTAGACCAGGCTGGCCTAGAACTCAGAGATCTGCCTGCCTCGGCCTCCCGAGTGCTGGGATTAAAGGCGTGCGCCACCACCGCCTGACTTCAGTCTGCTTTCTTACAGCACCTTGAACCACTAGTCCAGGGGGACCCTTCCACATCATTCATCAATCAAGAAAACGCACCATGGGCGTGCCTAGAGTCCAATCTGGTGGGGGCATTTTCTCAATTGATGTTTCCTCTTCTAAAAAGATTGTAACTTATGTAAAAATATCCAACACATTTGGTGAGCTGAAAAACTAAAATCCAAAAGGCCCTGAATCATAAAGATGTCAACTGACTGCCAGCTTTCACTTTCAACACTGGATCCTTTCACATGACCCATCAGCAAAGCAGAATTTCCCAGATGCATTCAAATTAACCAATCAGACTCATCCCAGTTTGATGCCTAATTTATATATGGTACCAAACTGCCTCATTCCCAAGACATAAAACTCTGCTTAAGCATGCTACTTGGTAACTCATATTCAAGTCTCCCCTCTGGGACAGGGAGCAGTTTCTTTATTTCTCAGTGAACTTGGCTTCCTTCTCTTTTTTGTATTACCCTTGCTTGTCATCCTTAGGAACCACGAGACAATAAACTCCCCTCCGACAGAAGAAACCGAAAGCCAACAGCAATTGTGGGTTACAGGTGCTCTTGACAAACAATTGCATGTGAGAGCTCTCCTTAGAACACTTGTTTCTGGAGCCCTGAGTCACCATGGAAATGCCCAGGTACCCAGTGGTCTCAGAAGCTTGGGGCATGTGAATGCAGAAGAGCAGAGCCACGCTGGTGATTTCAGCTCATATCAAAACCAAAAGAATGGCACATCATCATCGGATAAGCCACTAAGCTTAGGTGCAGTTTGCTGTCTACTAATAAATACCAAAATACAAATGATATTCACAAATCCAGTATTTGTCATAGCACACATAATTTTTAAAAAATTAATTAATTCACTACCAAAATTATATGGCCTGCCAATAACCTAATTATTAGATTTGAGAAACACTGATTTAACAGGAGAACATTAGCAAGAATAGTAACTCCAACTTATAACAGAAGATCTATTCCTGCCAGGCTCTGAGCATCTTAGTGACTGTTCTCCTGCTGTAACAAAACACAAAGTTCAAGGCATCTGCTGAAATAAAGCATTTAATTGGGTTTAAAGTTCCCAAGTGTTAGAATCCATGATGTCCCACAGACAGCTGGGAGCACACCAGGGTTTATAAGGTGGAGGCAGAGAGCACACAGGAATCTTTTGAATCCTCAAAGTCAACCCCAGTGACACACCTTCTACAAAAAAGCCACACCTCCTGACCTTTCCCAAGCAGTTCCACTAACTGAGACCCAAAATTCAAATGCGTGAGCCAATGGGAGCCATTGTAATTCAAAGCACCACACTGGGCCACATATTTTCTATGCACAGCATACTCTAATCCTGCCAATACCCTATAGGTAAATATTTTATGAATGAGGAAAATAAAGTCATCCTTCGCTCTCATTGTAAGGTTTTAGAAAATTATATATAAGGGTTAAAAAATACGTATGTACCTTAGCTAGGCCTTCACCATTCTCACCCAAGCCCTCCTTCCTGGCAGGGCAGGATAAAGTTGTAAATAACTCTTAACGAGCAAGAGAAAGCCTCCTTCTTGGTGAACGGGATAAGGTCATAAATTACTTCAATTAACTGCTTATCTAAACAGGACTGACCAAGCCAAAAAGTCCAGATGGACGTGCTGATATCCTGTGAGAGCGTCCGAGGAGCTCCTTTTCCCAGGGATCAAAGGAACTTGGACTGGCCAAATGGCCTTCTATTGATTCATAGTGAATACTTATCTCCATATGCCCACAACCCCTATACCATGCCTGTGAGCTGTGCTTGTGATCTTTTCCCTATAAATACAACTTCAAATCGTAGATCGGGGCTTGCTCTGCTTTGGAGGGCAAGCCCGTTTGCAAATGTTTCTGGATTAAACCTCATGCCTTTGCAGCAATTGGTGTGGTTCTTGGTGGTCTTTGGGGTGCACGCTCGTGAGTTGACCCCCCCAAAATTGGGGTCCAACATCATGATACAGTCTTTAAAAAATTCCTGAATAGAAACTGCCTTGGCTTAAAAGCTAATGAATAGAGTTCACTCTGTATATAAATATTTATAGCGCTATGCATTTCTGGCTTCTGTGCTTATATTCAGGGTCAGAACTGTTTGATTTGATCAGATGTTTGGGCTACAAACAGGTTCTTCCCAAGTCCTTCAGTGGCTGCCAGGACCAGAGTATCATTCTCATCTAGGCTGTCTGATACCACTGGGCCCCAGCCAATACTATACATCCCAGGAACGGAACGAGGAGAAAGGGTTTCAGTAACTACAACACAGCTCCAGCTCTCAAGGGTCGGTGTGCTTCTTAAGAGCAATCTAGCTCACAATCTCAAAACCATCACAGATCAAGTTGGGTGTTAACAGTCCCAGGAGAAATTAAACAAGCAGACATGCATAGGAGAAAAGGAGAAAAGTAGGGAGGCTGAGAGGAAAAGAGAAATCTTTTATGGCTCAGGTGAGCATAGCTTTGGCAGCATTGGAGCCCAGAGGAGAGGGACTGGAGGTAAAGTCACCAACGATGTGGCAGTAACACTGGTCGTGGTGCGGAGGGACAGACTGTGGACAGGGGGCAGCTGGAACCCACAGTAAGAAGTGTTGAATACTGGTCATGGCCCAGAGGGACAGACTGTGGGCAGAGGGCAGCTGGAACCCTCAGTAAGAAGTATTGAACAGAGGTTGTACCACAGTCCCTCTGTCACTTGCTGAGAACATTGGCGATGTTCATTGAATAAATGCAGGTCCAGGTCAGGCATAGGGAGGGGTATCTTTTCTATAAAGTATTTGCGGGGAGAGGAGGAGCCTAGGAGGTAAGTGTATGTTTCAAGAGCAAGGGAAACACTTCTCCATTGCTAGTGGGAGTGCAAACTTCAGAAATCAGTATGGCGGTTTTCAGAAAAATCAATCTACCTCAAGACTCAGGGATATCACTCCTGGGCATATATCCAAAAGATGTTCAATCATACTACAAGGACCCCTGCTCAACTATGTGCATACCACTTTATTTGTAATAACTACAACCTAGAAACAACCTAGATGTCCCTCAGCTGAAGAACAGATAAAATGTGGTTCATTTACACAATGGAGTTTACTAAAAGCAGTTAAAAATGGCATCAGGAAATGTGCATGCAAATGAATGGGACTAGAAAAAAATCATCCTGAGTGAGGTAACCCAGACCCAGGAAGACAAACATGGCATATACTCACTCAAAAGTGGATGTCAGCAGTAAAGTAGAGAATAGCTGG
>JAQHUG010000223.1:124141-141641 GCA_028555095.1 Dicrostonyx torquatus | reverse complement strand
GTGTATGTGTGTGTGTATGTGTGTGTGTGTCTTTAGCTATAATAAAATTTGTTGCTGCCTGTTGTGTCTGAGGTTTTTCCTGTCTTTTAATTCTTTAACTGGCAGATAAATGACCAGATCAAGACGCCTAAACAGTAAGCTACTAGGGACATGGAGCACCATGGACTATAAGCTAGGCAGGTTAGGGAATTCCTGCCAGTCCTGAAACCCCAGGTCACTCATCATCTGCTGACCTGCAGTCAATGACTCTTCTAATAGTCTAATATTCTGCACTTTCATTGGTCAGATTGACCCATGTGTACCCATCTAACTTTTCTTAAGAGAAAGGGCTTTGAATTTCCAGAGGGAAGAACAAGAGCTGTGACCAAATCAGGAGCTGTGCACCAAAGCTTTCATTGCTGGGAAGCAATACAATCTTTTGATTCACAGAGGATTATCTTAGGCAGCTTTCATGTGATGAAAGCATCATCTTTATAAACTAACAACACGACTCACCTGTCTGCCATTTACTGAGATGATTGACTCTTCTTTTGTTAGAATTCACTTTCCCCTACATTTCTTCCTTATGCTCCAACTGGCCAACATTTCTCTAGCTGGTTTGCCGTAGGCTAGGAGAGAAGTGCAGCTGAGAAGGTCAAACAGGCACAGAGTTGATGACAGATTTGTTCCTTTGCCCGCACCACGCTCCAGCTGAAGCCCATTCGACTGCTTTCTGTGACAAAGTCTTGATGGGATCTCTTGGAGTCTGTCAGAGGAACAAGTGTGATGTCAATTCAGCAGTGAAGTCATGGTTACAAGAATCCTTAGCTTAAAAAAAAAAAAAGCGACTGTGTGGGAAGTTTTACCTATTCTCTTGCAGTTATTTCTGTATTCAATTTGCAAGATAAAAGATGAGAGCCTTTCCACCTACCCAGCTCTCTGCCACAGACTGTCACCTTCCTGTTTACTTGTGGGCATCTTCAGAATTGTCTTCAGGTCCTGACAAAGGATCCTTGAATGTGGGTTCTGGGGAAGGGCTTTAGAGGTCTTCTACTCTAGAGAATCCACACACCCAAGAGACAAGAGGTATTAAATGCATGTTTATATTAACCAGGAATTTTAAAATGAGGCCAAGCATACATTGCTGCAAGTACTCTATATTAAAGGAACAAATTCAAGATGGGCAGATCAGCATGGGGCTGGACACATTGCCCCATGGAAAGAGAAAATAAAGTGTGGTAGCTAAAGTTACATTTTAAGTTTAAATTGTTGTGCTTAAGAGATCAGTAAGACAGAAATACATCTACCCTGTACTTCCTGGAATACTGAAGATAACAAGCCATGTCTTTTTTTTTTTTAAACTTTATTTAACTTTATTTCCTGCACATTAGTACAACGATGTCAGATTCTCTGGAACTGGAGTTCAGACAGTCTTGAGCTGCCATGTGGGTGCTGGGAACTGAACCCAGGCCCTCTGGAAGAGCAGTCAGTGCTCTTAACTGCTGAGCTATCTCGCCAGCCCCCCAAGCCATGTCTTTTCACTTCTATAAACAAGCTTCCTTGCTGCAACTGCATCGAATGTGCTTGATCACACATAGGTGGGAGGTACATAGGGAGGAAGCATGTCAGGATGTATGCTTGCTCCCAATTGGACAAAGGGGAAGTATTGTGGGATTTAATAAAGCTTGTTCCAAATTTGCTTCAAAAACTGGGGTAGTGTTCTTACTCTTTCCCAGCAGGATTAACATTTTCTGAAGGCCTAGTGAGAGCAGACCATCCACTGAAATTCTAAAGCTGGACCTTCACTCTTTTTCAAGAAGTTTCTCCTTTTCAAACCAAGTCTTTATTAATTTTGATGGTATCCATAGTTTTTCTTCCCCTATGGAAATAAGAGCAAAATCCCTTCCCCAACATAGCACATCTCCTGGCTTCCATTGTGAGGTCAACACATCCTTGAAATAAATTGGCTGATTTATTTCAGAAGACTTTTCTATTATCCAATATCTCTCTGCTGCTGTTGTCCCTTTCTCATTAGTGTTAAGAAAATCCAAGGTTAATAAAGCATTATATAATCTATTTCTGGGGGTATTTTCTACCCCTTTCTGTTTGTTTAACATATTCTTTATAGTTCATTTTGATCTTTCTATGGCTGCCTGACCTGTAGGATTGTGGTATATCTGTAATGTGCTTTATATTATAATAAGCAAAAAACTGTTTCATTTTCTTAGAGACATATGCTGGACAATTATCTGTTTTTATTTGTGCAGGTATACCCATGATGGCCATAACTTCTAATAAATGTGCGATTACCAAATCAGCCTTTTCTGAGCTCAAAGCATTTGCCCACTGAAAACCTGAATAAATGTCAATGATGTAGTGGACATATTTTAATTTTCCAAATTCTGCAAAGTGGAACATATCCATCTGTCAGATTTCATTCCTTTGAGTATCCTTTGGGTTACCCCCTGCAGGTACCAGTGTTTGGCTATAGAAAGAACAAGTAGGGCATCTCTTTATAATCTCCTTAGCTTGTTGCCATGTAAAGGTTTCTTTAAACCTTTGCTATTGAAGTGATGTTTCTTATGAAATTCTGAGGCCTACAACATGCTTCCAATCAATAATTGATAAATTTCTGCATTACCATGTGCTAGAGGACCTGGCAGACCCTTATGGGATCAGATGTGTGTTATGTATATGGGACAGAGCCTATTCCTGATTATGTCTTGCACCTGGATAAACAATGAAGTCAATTCTGTATCATCTGGTATTAATTCAGCAGTTTCAGTATGCAAGACAACTTTTTTTGCATATTGTAGATAATTAACTATAATAAAAAGTTCTTTAAAATCCATTAGCACCATGAGAATAACATATAATTCTGCCTTCTACAGAATTATAAGGGCTTTGTTCCACATTACTTAATTCTTCTGATTTGTAACCTGCCTTCATTGATTTATTAGCATCAGTATAAAATGTATGGGTTCCAGTTTTTGGAGCATCATGTATAATTTGGGGAAGAATCAAAGAAGTTCTCTTTATAAGATTAAGTCTATTGCTTTTAGGATAATTACTATTAATTTCTCCCCAAAAAATTAGCACAAGCTCTTTGCCATGGTTCATTGTCTTCCCATAGCTTTTTTATTTCATCAGTAGTGAAAGGCACTATAATTTCTGCTGGGTCTATACCTGCTAATTGACAAAGTCTCAATTTACCTTTTATAATTAATTCAGAGACTTTTTCCACATAAGTTTTTAATTTTTTACTTGGTTTATGTGGCAAAACGATCCATTTTAATATTGTCCCTCTGCATTAAAATTCCTCTGGGAGAAATTCTGAAAGGCAATATGGCTAGAATATAATTAAGATTTGAATTCACCCTATCCACATGTGCCTCCTATAATTTCTCCTCAACAATTGTCAATTCCTTTTCTGCTTCAGCTATTAATTCTCTGGAACTATTTAAGTCTTTATCATCATCTTAAATGAATTATTAGATCAGGTGTTATTCCAACAGCTGGTCATAGACTGGAAATGTCTCCTAACAATCTTTGACAGTCATTAAGAGTCTGCAACTGGTCTCTCCTAATCTGTGCCCTTTGTGTCCTAATTTTCTGCAAACCTTTTTTATAACCTACTTAGTTGACAGAATCTAATCTCTTTATTTTTTTTCAGGAGCAATTTGTAATCCGCATTTTGGCAAAACTTTCTTTACTTCTTCAAACATTCTTTCTAAAGTATCTATGTTTGAATCAGATAGCAAAATGTCATCCATGTAATGGCAAATTATTGCTATAGGAAATTTTTTACATACTATTTCCAAGGGCTGTCTTACAAAGTACTGACACAGGGTAGGATAGTCCATTGGTATCTCCTAGTAGGTTGAGAATCATTATAAGTAGGCACTGTGAAGGCAAATTTTTCTCTATCCTTTTCTTGTAAAGGTATAGTGATGAAATACTCTTTCAAATCAATAACTATAGGAGACCATCCTTTGGTAATAGAGAAGGCAGAGGAATTCCAGATTGTAGAGGACCCATGGGTTGAATTACCTTACTGACAGCTCTTAGATCTGTCACCATTTTCCATTTACCAGATTTCCTTTTACAACAAATACAGAAGAATTCCAAGGACTGGTTGATTCTTCAGTATGGCTAGCATCTAGTTGCTCCTGTACCAGCTGTTCCAAAGCCTGTAATTTATCTTCAGCTAGAGGCCACTGCTTGTTCTGTATAGGCTTCTCAGTTAACCATTGTAAAGGTAGGGCTGTTGGTACCTCTAAAGGTTTGCTAGTTGCTTTGTGTTCTTGTATAACCTGAATGGCTGGTGACCTTTGTAGATAGTACCTTATAATATCTTTAGAATGTTAATCTGGGCACTCCATTGCTGTAGCAGGTCACAACCCCATAAATTTACTGCAATATTATCCACATATGGCCTCAGCTTCCCTCTTTGATCTTCTGGACCAATGCAGTCAACCCATCTCATGCTTTGTTTTACTTGAGATATGATTCCAATTCCTAGTAAATTAAACATCTGCCTGTTGAAGAGGCCAATTTAGATGCCAAGATTCTGGAGCAATGCTACATAATACAATCCATAGTATTAATTAAAAAGTTACTAAAAGTTTCAATATTAATGTAGTCTGCCATATTGCTTTATTAATTACCGGTTATGTGAGCTGGTAAACTGTTTCAGATGTAGTAATATTTTATTGTCCAGCAGATGTTGTGGCTGCAGAGTTGCAGTGGAACTAGAATGGTCCTGAGCTGCTTTAGTTTCCCACCTTGGTACTGAGAATTATGCAATTAAATCATTTTCATACACAGAGCAAGAAACCCAGGACTCATGGGCAGGGAGTAGAAACCGAAAGGTGCGCAAGTCGCCACAAGGCAAGGAACTGTGCCAGGGAATCGCACCAGGGAACACAGCAGTCGTGCGTGTGCTTTGGAAATTTCCCAGTTATCATATGCAGTAAGCTACGGTGTGGTGGGGGGTTCTACAGAAAAGCCACTTAGTTAATAGCAAGCCAAGCGGGCAGGGTTGGGAGAATTTTTGGGCCGTGGACCAGCTAGGACTTTAGGCCTTCTACCTGGTAGACATGGAGTACAATTCCACGTGGGCATCCGATGATGAAGGGCACTTAAAAGAAATCCCACAATAGCTCAGAATTGAGAAAAATAGATGGTTATTTATTTAGGAGTAGACTCACAAATCAGAATCCTCTGTTGGAAGGAAGAACAGAAACCAAATCCCCGCAGTCAGAAAAGAGGCCGGATGCATGCTCTACATCAGCATAAATAGTACAAGAGGCCACGCCCCAGTGGGTGGTAACCACTGACTGTAGGACTGCCTACAGCAAGAGGCCACACCCCAGTGGGCGGGGAACTACTGACTGTAGGACTGCCTACAGCAAGACCAGCATGATAGAAGGAGAAAACTGACTCCCACAAGTTACTCTCTGACCTCTATGTGCACGCTTGTGGTGTATACTCACCAAATAACACAGGAACAAAGTGCAAATGGAGAGGAGTCTAAATGTGTTCTGTAGTGTGAGATGGCATGAGACGTGAGGGCCAAGAATAGAATACTGTGGTTCAAAGTGCTGTATTTGGGTATCAAAGCTACAAAAAGCAGCTTGTGCTGGCCACCCTGGACTGTGAGTTTGACAAAATTTAGGAGCACATGGGGAGCACACCTTGTGTTCCCATGAAGATATCTCCAGAGACTTCTGACTGAGGGAAAATGGGCCACCAGGGATGGATGCCACCCTGGGCTGGGTGACAGACTGAATACAAAGATTGGAGTGCCAGCCTCTACCTCTGCCTGCTTCTGAATCATGGACACAATGTGACCACTGTTTTATGACTTCCCCAAGATGGGCCACCCATCTGGAACTATGAGCCAGAGGAAAGGCCTCCATCTTAGTTGCTTCTGTCAAGTGCTTCATCCCAGCAAGGAGAAAAGCACAGAATGGACAGAGGTTTGTGATTCCTTGAGAGGCAACTGTGAATTACATAATTAGCTGTAAGCAAGTCTCCTCTTTTTGGTCTTTCAGAAATGCCTCCATGAATTTTGTTCTGCTTCCAGATGAAGTTTAGAATCAGCCTCTAAATGTATGAAAGTTCCTGCCGATGTTTAGCTTGAAAGGGTCTGATTAGATCCACTCGGGAGCTTTCATTCCCCTCCCACCCTGCACACACGAAGAGAAAGTGCCCACACTGTGCTGTACCCAGCTCTGAGCAATGGCAGCATAGAAGACACTCAACTGACTTCTGTTTCTAACTCCTTTCCTCCTTCCAGGTTTTCTCATCATTCTTGAGACTCTGGGTCAATTCCAGAGACCAGCTTTCTCCTCCACCTTATTTTATTTGCTTTTAAAAGACTTCCTTAATTTATTTTTATGTATATGAATACTTTTAATGAATGCGTATACCTGTACCACATGCAAACCTCATGCCTAAAGAGGTCAGAAGAGGTCACTGCCTCCCCTTGAGCTAGAATTACAGATGGTTGTGAACCACCATGTGAGTGCTGGAAATATGAACCCTGGTCCTCTGCAAGAGTAACAAGTGTGTGTGATTTATTTTCATGATACTAGCTTTAGGATCAGAATCCTATGTTCTTACTGACTTTGCTAGCAAGTCAACATGCATTCCACAGACATTGAAAACAGTCATGTGCTTGGCCTGAGGCACCCTATCTATAATGATCTGTTCTGTCTCTTTAAGAGACAAGCCCAGCCCACTCCCTCCCCTGTTTGCTGAGACAAGTGGATCTTCCTTCCTGCTAGTAGCCTGAGTCTCTTCCTTTTCTGTCTCCCTCTCAAAGAGGCAGCTTTGGTCTCTTCTCTCTCTCTCTCTGTTCTTCTCCCTTTCTCCCCTTTCCCCATTTCCCTCCATAACTCACTAAATAAATATCCAACCTCACTCTGCATGGTGTGCCTATCCATCTGTCTCTCGCTGGCCTCATTGCTTCCTGCCAGGGACCAGCCACCTTTGGAGACCCGTGGTGTGGTCTCGTACTCTGTCCCTGCCTGGGATTGGCTGCTCTGGGGCCCCGCTGCCTGCCCTAGCTTGGGGACCTGCAGCGTGGTCTTGTGGTCCTCTGCCCGTTGTAGCCACTCGGGATCCTCAGCTTTTTACTTTTACCATTACACTATCCTGATGGTCTTTCTGAACACAGCATGGTGGGCAACACTGTGGGTGGCCACTGCTAATTTATCCAAATGACATAGAAACACTCTGGAAGGAGAAGGCAATGATTCAGTCTTCCTTCTAGATCTGTAGTCTATGAATAACCCTGGGGAAGTCAGTCCAAGGTGCTGGAGAGAGCGGTGCACATCTGTTCCGGCTGCTCTCAAACCCAGGACTGTACACACTGCACACATGCACATGTAGAGCACACACTCTCTCTCTCTCTCAGTAAATATTCCCTCCTCTTTAAGCTTCCTTTATGAAATCAGGAAGTTGTCCTGAGTCCGAAGTCCTTTCATGTTGCAGCATCCGGTGTAATTCTAAACCCCACATTCCGTACACTGGTTTGGTTAATCTTCACTTCAATGGATTGAGAACAGGCCAGCAGGTCAGTGAAGCACAGGTGAGCGTGTCCTTGTGGGTGTTTCCAGGGACGATGGAATCCTCAGAGCTTTGACCTAGCGAGTGGACAGAGCCACAGTATGCTGGTGAAAGGGGGTGGGCCTGTCTGGAGACCTTGGGCAATCACAGAGTATGTCTTTAATGTTGTGTCTTGCCTTGGCCTCTTCCTATATTCCGTTGTCACTGCCTGTCAGTGTCTCTCACTGTGGACTGACATCTCTGAAACTGTAAACCAAAGCAACAAGTTCCTTCTGTCCGGTATTCAGTAGCAGCAAAGAGAAACTGGGTACAGGGGCTCAAGCCTTTGATCCCAGCACTCTGGAGGCAGAGGTAGGCGGATCTCTGTGAGTTCAAGGATAACCTGGTCTACATAAAGAATAGCAGGCTAGCCAAGGCTACACAAGTGACATCCCAATTAGACAAACAAGCAAAGAGGAAAAGAACTTAAAAAAATACAGTAATGCCACGTATCTAGGCTTGCTTCATATCAAGCACTGAGCTCACATTTTACTCTCTTTGGTGCTCTTATATCTAGTGGTGTCAAGGGAGCTATGGGTTAGAGAATGAAGTGAAATTTACTTGTCTGAGGTCATGCAGCAAGCCCACAGAGGGGGATCCCAACCCAAAGCTTGCTGCAGTGAAAGCTGCCTGTCCTCTGCTCATGTCCCTGTATGGGTCTGAGACAGTTGAGTATGTTCGTGTGCTGGAACCTGGTCCCCTCTCTGACAGAGGTGAGATGGGGCCTGGTGAAAGGCAGCTTGGTCGCAGGACCACCACCCTCAGGAAGCAGAGGCTGATTTCATGGCGTGAGTTCTTGCTAGAATGAATTCTAACGTAAGGCCTGTCCTTGTGCTGGTCATTTCTGCAGGTGGTAGCTTCCCTTTCTATTTTTCTGATATATTGTCATATGGAGTGGGGCTCGGGCATGGGGTACAACCTGTCACAGGCCAAAAAGACAGGGCCACCTAATCTTGGAGTCCAGCCTCTAAATATGAATGGAACAAACTAATTTATAAATCACCCAGCCCTGGGTGTCATTATAGCAACATAAAGTAGATGAACACCCTCTTCATCATCACTGGTCTGGGCATTCCTTGGCAAGCGTCAGCCATACTCCCCTGGAAGGCTTTTTCTTGTCCTGGAAAATCCAAAAGTAGAAAGAAGCCAGTGTCCCTGGCAGCAGCTGCCATCCGATGACAGATGGGCATGGGCGTGGAGGATTCCAAGCTAGCGCCTCACTCTTGGTTGGTGACTTAGAGGTGTGTTTTCCCTTCCTGTCTTGTTTCTTCCCTCCCCTATTGTCACTTCCAGAGACACCCACCCCCACAGCCCCCAGTCAGATTTCCTGTACTTACATTCTTGTCTCAGGATTATTTTTCTGGATCTTACACCAGAACAGCCCTGTCCCAGGCAATGCTGTTAAAGAAAGAGAATCAGCTCAGGACTGCAAGACCAAGTTCTCAGACAAGTACAGCAGGAAGGAGATGTGTTTGCCCCGCGGGACAGAGGTCAGGGAGTGAGAGATAAAGACAGGAGCTAGAGGGTGAGGGAGAAGGGAAAGGGAACCAAGGAAAGGACATGACTGCCTCTGGAGAGAGAGGAGACAGATGTGGCCCATAGACAAATGGCAGTTTATAAAGGTATAAGGGGAACCCTGGGTTAGGATGAGATGTTTAATTTTAATTGTGCATGTGAATTTGGTGAGCAAAAGAGGGTTGGTTTTTAAGAATTTAATCTAATGTATCTTATTTTAGCAAGGCAGAGGGAATGGGGAGAAAGGCAAGGTTTGGCACACCGGCACACTCGAGTGGGCTGTTGTCCCTTCCACCGTCAGGAAATCAGATATACACATGGTAGAAGCACTAACTGAGATTTTGTTTTTAAGTGCTTCCTTCTGGCTTTCCTTCTAGTTGTATGTGAGCCTGGTACCTTGTGTTCTAGGCTTCTTAAGACCTAGGAGTTAGTGTGGTGTGCAGAGCTGTGATGGCTTCAGAGAGACCTGTTTGCCCATGGTAAGGAAGGGACATCTGGAGACTGACTTCATCTGTGTGTACAAAGCTCTGTGGTTCTGGCCCCAGGATTTAAGATTTTGTAGTCTAGATAATCCAGGCTGATTGTAGCAGAGAAGTACAAAAGGGCGTGGGGGGGGGATGGGGGATGGGGGCTAAAAGGCCAGCAGCTGGCAGGATAAGGCTCTTTTTGGGGGATGGGGAGGGAAGCAAGATTTTTCTGTGTAACAGCCCTGGCTCTCCTGGAACTTGCTCTGTAGACTAGGCTGACCCTGAACTCACAGAGATCCACCTGCCTCTGCTCCCTGAGTGTGCTGCCACCACAGGGAAGTGTCTACACTCCGACTCCGGCCCTTTCTTCCTTTCCTTCCTTCTTTCTTTCACGCATGGACTTCAGGTATTTTCCTTAATCACTCTCCACTAGTTTTCCCAAAACCAGGGTCTCTCAGTTAACGTGAAGCAAGACTGGCTGGCCAAAGGGTTTCTGGGGTTAGCTAGTCTCTGCCCCTCTCCTCCACGCCAGCTCTGGTTACAGACATAAACTGCCAAAACTAGCATTTGCATGGTGCCAGGAATCTGAACTAAGTCCTCCAGTTTGTACAGTGGACACTGAGCCATCTCCCCCAGTCATTTCTATTCAGAACCCACATACGTTTTTAGCAGCAGGGACATGACAAGTGCATTCTCCTCCAGCCTCTATGGGTGGTAGGAATCATTCCTCATCATTCAGTAAAGGAACCGGTCCCTAGCAGCTCTTCGGATGAAAGTCAGCATTTTGCTGTCCTCCCTGATTCTCTGTGGCTGTTGCCTGCCACCACGTTAATTTTTCCATCTGCTCTGGCTGCAGGTAATTTGGAGACGCTGACGTCACTGGACCATCTGTTCAGCAGAGCCACAGCAGTGCCTCCCTCCTGAGTTGTTTATGCCTTGACAACCACTTTGGGCTATTTTAACGCACTCTGGGCAGGGACTGCATTGTGTTTCAACTATAGCTCTTCAGCATTACCTCAGAGTCAGAGCGGAAGTTAATTCTGTTAGTAATCATTTTTAAATTCAGTTATAAATAGACGTGATAAAACTCATGGTTAATCCCAACCAAGAGCTGCAATACATTGTGTGAGTCTCAGGACTAGGGGCCATAGGAACACACAACATGCCTTCCTCTCTCTCCCAACTGACTTCTGACAGACTCAGTTTCCCTGTCTGAGTGCTCTAGCTGTGTCCAGCCCTGGCTCAAGGGAGGCACTGAGCAGATCTTGTGACATAAAATGGGCAGGCTTTCCTTTCTCTAAGGCACTCGAGTATAACTTATGTACTGTGATACTATTCTTGATGTCAACCCAGCCACATCTGGAATTAACTAAAACCCAAATGACTGGACACAACTGTGAGGAAATTTTTTTCTTAATTAAATCATTTGAAGTGGGAAGAGCCATATCCAATCCATATCTTTGAGGCAGGAAGATCCACCTTTAACCTGGGCCAAACCTGCTGGAAGCCTATCCAAAGATGTGGAGAAAGGAAGGCTTTGGTCTTTCCCTTGCTTGCTCTCCCTGGCAAGTCCGTTCCTTCCCTGGCAGAGAGCCTGCTCCTCCAGGATTCCAGTGTATACTGAAGACCAGTGGAGACATCCAGCCTCACGGACGGAACAATTACTAGACTCTTGGGCTTCTGTTGGTAGACAGCCATTGCTGGACGAACTGGACCACAGCCTGTAAGACCATCTAACAAATCCCCTTCTCTACATACATACATAGATTCATTCCACAAGTTCTTTTCCTGTAGAGAACCCTAACACATATATGTACTTTCCAGACTTTCATCTTCCTGGGCCCAGAAACAACAGGGCACTCATGTTCACTTTCTCCTCAAGAGATTCCAGGGAACTGCACAGAGATGGGGGCGTCACCCCATGGACCCATATAGATATTTAGCGCCTGTCACAGCAGACCAAAGTATAGATACAACCGTGAGACTTACAATGGTATCTATGCTTGGTCTGCTGTGGAATTCCTGTCTGGGGTGAGCAGATGTTGTGTTACATCTCCCCAGAAAATGTTTTGTCATACAGCAAATATCTACTCCATTCTGGAGATGTCTCTGGCTCTCTAGAAAATGTGACCGGTGCTAAATGTCTGTAAGGGTCTTTGGGATGAAGCCTCCATCCCTGTGTCGGCTACTCCAACACCCAATTCAAGTGGATTTCCCCAGTAACCTTGATACACCAGTCTGTGTGCTGGGTGTGAACAATCGGCAGTGCCACGGAGGCCATGCCCTTCATGCGTTCACGGTCAGGAGGAGAAGAAAGACACTTAGTCTCCCCACCCCCAAAGCTATTTTCTTTACTAAAAAATTATACATATATGTTTGAGGGCATGTGTGTGTGTGTGAATATATATGCATCAGTGTAGGTCTCTCTATATATACATATATGTATATCTATGTGCCTATATTTTGTATATACATACATGTATGTATGTTATATATATATTTGTGTATGTGTCTACATGTGACCATGCATGTGTATATGTGTGTCTGTCTGTGTGTGTTAAATGTGTACTTGATACCCAGAGCTACAGCAGGGATAGAGGAATCAAAAGACAAAAAATCTACATATTAGGAATGTAAGAATGGCTGAGAGGAGTCAATTAACATCCGCTGGAGCCACTGATAATACCAATTTATAGAGAAAAATAAACTTCAATTTGCTTAAGAAAGTTAGAGTAGAAAAATGCAAACCCAAGCACTCTTAAATCCTAAGACTATTAACTGTCAAGTAGAATACTCAAGACATTCTCAGAAACTGTTTAATTTTGAGGCAGCAGGAACTAATCAGAGCTGCTGTAGATCAGTGACCCCGTGGTTAGCTAGAGCGAAGTTTCCAGAAGAACACAGTTCAGCCTGGTTTGCTGTAGAAAGAAAGCACGGTAAGGAACTGGTTCGTGACTGTGGCTCTGTGTTCAATAGTAACTAACTGTTGGCTCCAGAGACCACTCTCCCAGGTAAAGCTTCGCATCCAGTGCTCGGACATGGAATCTGTGTCCTAGTTACTTCCATGTTGCTGCAAAGAGAAGCTGCAGAGGGAAAAGGGTTATTTTGTTTTACAGTTCCTGAGGGGTACATCCCATCCCAGCAGGGGACCCAGCAGCAGCCAGGAAGGCAGGGTGGTCGCATTGTGCCTACACTCAGAAAGCAAGAAGTAAACAGGAAACAGGGCTGGACTATAATGCCTCCAGAGAGGCTCTACCTCCTGAGTGCCACCAGCTGGGGACCAAGTGTTCAAACACATGAGCCTGTGGGGGACTGTCATATTCAAATCACAATGAGTATGGCATATATGTACATATTGAAAGACCCCAACCCTAAAAATTAAGGACACCCCTATAGGAAGGCACTGAGTTAAACAAGCTTGTTACTTGAACCCTGGTCAGTTCCCCTACCTCCCACCCACTAGGAAACCAACTAGTTGCCAAACCAGGTTGCAGCTGGAGCACTTAGTTAAGAAAAGCATGTGTAGGCGGGACTATGTTAATTTTGCCCTTGTTGTAACCCTGGTTCGATAGTCTAGACCAATCCTGGATGTTATATGATATTTCATGTTAAACTTGTGGGTTTTTGCCTTTAAAAGCTTGTTTGCTGGGATGCTCGGGGTGCTCGGTCTCCCGAGGGCTGCAGCACCCGATTGTACAATCGAGAAATAAACCTCTTGCTTGTTGCAGCTGACGGCCTGGTTATTGAGTCTAGGGGCACTCCATTGAAGACCTCCACCCTGAGGGTCTTTCACATATAAAATATGTAGGAGAGACAGGAACACATATGAAAAAAGACTCGTGCAGATTTTAGGGTTTTCTTGAACTTTCCTTTATAGTTATGTGATACTCCATTGTCTATCTCAGAATCTATTTAGTCATTCTCCTATAGCAGAGGACTATGTGCTGATGAACCCCAATTGTTTTTCTGTTGTGAAGAATCTCTCTCTCTTTCTCTCTTTCTCTCTCTCCCTCCATATCTACCAATCTCCCTGCCTATTTTTTAGCTTTTAATTTACAATGTGCTTTGGTTACTTTCACCCGCCCCATGCTCTCTATAACCACGCTCTCCTCCCCACATGATTCTGTGTCCCTTCTTCCTCTTGAAGGCCAATTTGTGTTACCCAAATATAAGAATATTTGGGAATATTTGGTTATATGCTCTTCTACTGGAGTGTTCTGAACTTAGCATGGGCTATACTTTTTCTTTGGGCCCCAACCTTCTCCTAAATAAAGACACAGAAACTTATTTTTAATTCTGAATGCTCGGCCTTAGCTTTGGCTTGTCTCACTAGTTTTTTACATCTTGTTTCTTTTCCTCTATGTTTTGCCTCGGGGTTTTTTACCTTTCATCCTGTATGTCCTGCTTTTCTGCATCTCCCATGTCTGGCTGGCTGGTCTCTGGTGTCTCCCTGGCATTCTATTCTTTCTTCCTTGAGTCTAAATTCCTCCTCCTACTTACTCTCCCTGCTGAAAGTCCTGCCTACACCTCCTCTATCGCTTTTGGCCTTTCAGCTTTTTAGATCAGTCAGGAGCCTTAAGCAGGCAAGGCAAAACAGCAACACATCTTTACATAATTAAACAAATATAACACACTTTTGCACAGTCAAACAAATATTCCATAACATATACTCTTAGAAAAATGTAAAAACAATATGGAATGCATCACGAATTACACGTCATCTTTGCGCAGGGGCCATGCTAATCTCTATATTATTCCAATTTTAGTGCACGTGCTAAGTGAGTACCTCCCTGTCTCTTTGAATACTATGCAAACTCACATTTACCTTATCCATAAATTTTATTCTACTATCACCATTATTTACTTTGATGTCTAGCCAACATTTTTAATTTCAAAGAACTCATTCTCATTCCCAATTGCCTTTTCTTTTGCAAATGTCCCCGCAGAATTAAAAAATGGGTTATCTTCCAAAGTTCTCTTCTACCGTAAGTTTTCTTTTCTTTTCCTTGCACCTCTTTTTTTGAGAACAGAGCTTCTTGCAAACCTGGGAGATGTAGCTTGTTTGTTTATCCTAACACAAAAAGGGGTGGGCAGACTGGTGCCATTGGTTGGCCATTTTCTCTTCAGCTCTCTGGGTGCTTTTCCAGAGAAGAGACCTTTCTCTGGACACGCCTGCACATTGCTGCTGTTAGCTGTGAGACACAGAAGCTGGAGGTGCCCTGCTGCCAGATGCACCCTGGAGCTGTTTCCTCTAGGTGAATATGTTGCCTCCAGGAGGGAGGTGGGAGCTTCTGAGAACGGTGCCTGGTAGACCTGCCAGGTAGCTGTATAAACTGTGAACAATTGTGAGGACTCTTTAGGTAGAGCTGTCTGAAAGTTGGGACAGGGAATTCCAGGGATGCAGCTTTTGGCTATGCTGGGGTGAGCTTTTCAACAATACATCCACCTGAGTTACCTCAATAAAAAGTAACCCCAATAAATTCACTGGGGAACCAGGGCAGACCTGGGTGGAGTTCTTTCTTTGGGCTGTTGCTGCTCTATCTGCAGTAAACAGGTATTTATTCAAATTTCTCCAGAAAAAAGTTTTACAACAGGATGTGAGAATACTAGGCAGCCATCCTGCCCACCCTTCCTGAAGAACCAGGACAGAATTACCATGGAGCGTCAGCCCTCCACTGTGTAATCTCTCATTCTCTCCCCAGACAGCCATCACGATATGATATCTTGGAAAGGCCCCCTCTCAGGTTTTGGTCTATAGCTGAGCTCATGACTGTCAGTTCTGGCACTGAAGGCTAGGCTAGGGCAGCGTCTATGCGTGGGAGGTTCGTGGAGGGTCCGTGGGAGTAAGCGCAGCATTCGAGGCTAGGCTAGGGGAGCATCTACGCGTGGGAGGGTCCGTGGGAGATCTGTGGGAGACAGTGCAGCTCTCGAGGCTAGGCTAGGGCAGCGTCTATCCGTGGGAGGTCCGTGGGAGACAGTGCAGCTCTCGAGGCTAGGCTAGGGCAGCGTCTATCCGTGGGAGGTCCGTGGGAGACAGTGCAGCTCTCGAGGCTAGGCTAGGGGAGCATGTGGGAGGGTCCGTGGGAGATCTGTGGGAGACAGTGCAGCTCTTGAGGCTAGGCTAGGTAGGGCAGCTCTACGCGTGGGAGGTCCAAGGGTGACAGCGCGACCTTGTCGAAGGTAGTCTTCCACTGAGCACTTCTACAGCTCACCATTCCGGGGACACTATTGCTCCCTGCCTAGGGACTCCTAGAGTTCAGCATTCCTGAGGCTCAGGCTGAGAGGCAGCTTCCATTCCAGCCTTGGTGGGCTCCTCCATTTGTTTACCTGTCGGTGTCACCATCCATTCACTAATACCTCTGAGGGTGATGTTAGCCTCTCTTTCCACACTGCCAGGGATTATTTCCTCTGGTGGTTTTGTGTATTTTCAGCAGAGTTTGAAGAAGGCAGGGAGAGGAACATGCGAAGATAACAAGATGTGTCTAGGGAATTATCTGGGAAGTTGGGGACTTACATCTTCATTCTGAACCGGCCACATCTATATCACCATTGTCTTCTGCTTCTTGCCTCCCATGGTATCTTACAATTCTAATGCCCATGGTCTCTGGGGACTGTTTTCCTAATATCTGACCTGGGCACCTCCTCTCTGGCATTTTCCTCCTGCCATCCCAACACATGGCAGATAAATGCTGGTGCCACCTTTTCCCTTCTCACAATGCAAGAAGTTTCAAAGGCTTATCATCAGCAGGAGAAGACCTGTAAACAAATTCAGGGAGAAACGAGCGCTGTGAATTTCTACAATGACCCAGAACCCCTTGCCCTCTTTCTATTCTCAATTCCCCTGCTAAACACGGGCGCTAATCTCTCTGAAAAACTGTCCTTCCTAGAGACCCTGAAAGAGCTGAAGTACAAGGATCAGAGGGGAAGACAGCAGCGCCTCAGTGGTGAGAATGTACCATCCACCCAAAGTGCCCAAGGACACTAAGGCACAGCTTTGCCCTGAGGAACCTGCAGTTCCACCCATCAGGTTTTCAATTATGGAGCCAAGCTGGGAAGAAGCGGTCAACTGTTGACTACTCTAGGTGAATGTGATGATGCATGAAGTCCACCTTATGGAGATGGTGGCCTAAGGTATGCCGCCTGGCATTGTGGAAAAGAAGAAAAGGCAGTCAAAGACTGCAGTGCACGATGGCAATATCCAGAAGCCCATGAAGCAGGTGGAAACACGGCACACCAAGGTGTCAGAAGAAAGGTGGTGGAGATAACACTGTGTCCAGATCACCTGACCGTTCGCCCACGCAGAAGGGCTGAGGGTTGTTCAGAACTGGCAGAATGCTTGCTGCTTATAATGGCGGACACAACAGCTAAGAGTGCTTTATTTAGGCCAATAATTGCCTCAATTACCTCTTGTCATAACCAACTACCTCAGGCAGCTTACACGACACTTCATTATAGATTCTAATAATGTATTGGACTGAGAAGTTCTCATAGTTCACCCAACTAGAATTGCTTGCTCATCTCAGTGGCAGAGTTCTTCCGGTGTACGAGCTGCTCTGTGGCATTCAAAACCTTCACTCATGTTTGGTACTGTGGGATGGAAGGAAAGCTGGGCCCAGCTGGGGCCAGAGATAGGAGTGGCTATATGTGTCACTTCAGCTTGGCAGTGTCAGCGCTGTTGACTTGTCCGTGTGGCTCAGGGCTCAAAGAGAAAGTATGACGACAGAGAGCATCTGACGACAGAGAGCATCTGACGACAGAGAGCATCCTACGACAGAGAGCATCTGACGACAGAGAGCATCCTACGACAGAGAGCATCTGACAACAGACGACAGCATCTGACGACAGAGAGCATCTGACGACAGAGAGCATCTGACGACAGAGAGCATCTGACGACAGAGAGCATCTGACGACAGAGAGCATCTGAC
>JAQHUG010000223.1:113339-123891 GCA_028555095.1 Dicrostonyx torquatus | reverse complement strand
CTGACGACAGAGAGCATCTGACGACAGAGAGCATCTGACGACAGAGAGCATCTGACGACAGAGAGCATCTGACGACAGAGAGCATCTGACGACAGGCAGCATCTGACGACAGACAGCATCTGACGACAGACGACAGCATCTGACGACAGACGACAGCATCTGATGACAGGCAGCATCTGACGACAGACAGCACTTTTTCCTGCACTGCGTGCACACACCAGGCTTCACACTCAAGGCAAAGGAGAAGAGACCCTACTTCTTGAAGTAGTTGGTAGCCCCCTTGGACCAGCATAGTATTAGGAGGGAAAGTAAAAATGACTGTGCTGCATTAGCTGACCCACAGAGTGACTGGGTAAGAGACAAATCTGGAGAATAGAGTTGTCTTAGTTACTGGTCCACTGCCGTGGCTAAGAACACTGTGATCAAGGCAACTATAAGAGAAAGCTCTTAATTTGGGCTTATGTTTCAGAGGGTTAGACTTATGATACCAGCGCAAAAACATGGTGCCAGGAACATCTCTGAGCCCACATCTTGAGTGACAAACAGGAGACAGGGAGCATACAAATCTTTTGAAATCTTGAGCCTGCTCCCAAATGGTACACTTCCTCCAATAAAGACGTACTTCCTAATTCTTCCCAAACAGTTCCCCCAACTAGGGACCAAGTATTTAAATATATGAGCCAAGGGAGGCCATTCTCATTTAAGCTACCACAATAGTATAGAGATAGAAGATAGAAGGATAGATTGATAGGTAGATAGATAGATAGATGATAGATAGATAGATGATAGGTAGATAGATGATAGATAGATGATAGATAGATGGATGGATGATAGGTAGATAGAAAAATAGATAGATAGATGATAGATAGATAGATAGATAGATAGATAGATAGATAGATGGGTGATAGGTAGATAGATAGATGATAGATAGATGATAGGTAGATAGATAGATGATAGGTAGATAGATGGATGGATGGATGATAGGTAGATAGATAGAAAGATAGATAGATAGATGGATGATAGGTAGATAGATAGATGATAGATAGATAGATAGATGATAGATAGGTAGGTAGGTAGGTAGGTAGATAAAGATAGATGCGAGGCAACTCATTAGGAAAGTTGTTTACATGATCACAGAGGGGAAAGTCCCATGCCAGGCTGTCTGCAAGGCAGAGACAGGGATGCTCAGTCTAAATATAAAATTCTGAAAATACAGGGTCAGGGGTTACTGGAGTATAATGGAAACTGGAGGTGCAATTCTGATATACCGAGGCAAAAGGAAAGAGTAGATCCCGGCTACAAGAGGGAAAGACCAACTCGCCTCTCTGTGGTATCTGCACACCCCACCCACCCGTTGCTGAAAGAGCACCCATGCATAGAGAGAGCACATTTTCCTTCTAAGTGCGCTCAGATTTGTGACAGTCCATACCCCCAAAATAATGCTTTACCAGTTCTCTGAGCATTCCTTAGTTCAGGAAGGTTGACACCCAGAATTAACCATCATGATAACCAAATCCTCTCTGGTTTTCTCCGGACTGAGTGGCTTCCAAGAACTCTCATGGATGAAACCAAGACCACTCCAGATAAATGGGCTTTGTTGGTCACCCTTCCCTGGGTCTTCTTTTGATTTACTGTGGCTTTGATTGGGCGCAGGGCTTCCTCTTATTCTGGTTTGCTGGGATCCTCTTGCAAGAGATGTGTATGTGTGGGTGTGGGGTTCTAGCAGATGGCTCAAGAAGCATCTCTTAGAGAGTGAGTCAGCAAACATAGATCCTGGAAAGTAAGGAGAGAAGAGGCACTGTGGAGGAAGGGGCAACTGTGGAGTCAGAGGGCATTGACACTCAGGCTGTTGGCATTTGTTTACTCTTCCCTGAGCCCTGAGAGCCAGGGGTCCAGAGCTCTGTGACTATCTCAGTGAGCAGTGGACAAGAATCAACTTCGAGTTTGCTCTTTGCCACTGCCATCACCTATGTGACTCACCTTCCTGAGTCCTGGGCTTTTGTTTTTTAATTTTTGAAAGCCAGCGTGAGTTTACCAATTCAATTGTCTGTGGAGTTTGATGGAGACATTCATCCACCTGCTCCATGTGGCTCCTTTGGTGCCAGAGCAGAAGAGTCAGACACTCGCTGCAGAGACTCCATGGCTCACAGAGCCAAAGGTTCCAAAGGTGGGGTGATAGCTGGTGTTTGTCCTGCTCTACGCCACTGATTTATTGGGGGGTCATCTCCTAATTTTTAAAATTCTCACTTATATTTATATATAGTCACAAAATTCTCATACACACAACCTCTCATTTAGGTTTTAGTGGTGAAAATATGAAGTTTTTTTTTTTCATTTTATAAATGATAACATTCAGGCCCAGGAGGACAAAGATGCAGTCTTTTACAGGAAGAGGTTATTATAGGTTATAGAAAAGGAAGATGCAGTCTTTCAACCTGAGTCTAGTGTTTCACCCACTCAGTCCCTGCTCCTCAGGCCGCCACAGCGCTCTTGACTTTAACTCCTAACTCCTGCCCCACACTAGACAGCCTGGCCTCCTAGGGAGTCCTAATGGCAAGTGCTTATCTCTCCTGGTTGGGCACTTTCCCAACTCGTGCCCTTTAGCTCTAGCTCAAGGCCACAGCCGCATCTCACCATGTAGAGGGCGGCTTTGGAAAGCGGCAGCTTACTGGGCTGGAGGTGCACATTGCTCCTGGAGCTTATGGCCGCCATTTGCTTTTCTTGTAATTGCCCATCCCCTTGGCCAGGCACATGACTCAGTGGACTCATGGCTTCCGTTTGGTTTGAGTAATCTCAGTTGTATGTTTCTCTTGCTCTCTTTTTGCCATCAACTCAAAAAGCTAGGCAGTCCAGTATAAACGATAGGAGTCCAGGGCCACCCTTGGCTGTAGCATCAGTGTCAGCTGCCATGATCTTTTCTAAATGTTCTCGATATAAACTTCTCTGAAAAGTATGATTTTCTTTTGTGACGTTGACCAGTAACCAGAGACCTGCACCCGCATGGGAAGCCTTCATCTTCACGCTGTTCCAGCCTGTGCTGCCTTGCGGGCTACATGCTCTGCGTCCTCAGCATCCATCCTCATGGCTTCTTCAGTTCCCTTCATGAAGCGGGACTGAACACAGTGTTGTCTTGATAATATCTGCCTGCCAAAAATGATGGTACTCTTTTTTTACCTTTCTTTCTGGAAATGAAGTTTTTTATCGTGCTTGGCTCTCTTGTTCGCGCTAGAGCTGAGTGACAAAAAGAGGGACCATTTACCGTGGATGTCATGGGAAGTGTTGCTTCCTCTTTGAGCTCTATGCCAAAGGCAGTTTTATCCAGTAGTGGCATCAGTGTAGCCAATGGCACTACCCGTATCCTGCCATTTCTCTCAGAGTGACTTTTCCACAACCCCAATACGCCAACCAAAGCCCAACTCCATCGATTGACTTGTCTTCCTCCTGCATCATATCATGCTGGACACTAAGTAGCCAGGATGTGTACTGATTGACAGCCAGCTCACAGAAAAGTCTAGTGTCCCCATTGACTCACGAGTCCCTTAAAGTTTCTAAGAACAGCTATGAAGGCGTTTTCATAACCGGAAGAGATGAGTGTGCATTTTAAAGAACACCAATTGCATCTGAAGTGGTAGCTGCTGAAACACACTGAGAGGTGGCATTTTTAAATGGGTAAAATTTTAGCCTTGACTCCTGATTTGTGTTTAGTCTTTGATGACTACATTTCTTTAGAAGACAAAGTATTTTGGGAACAGCGTGGAATAGGACTGGCTTAATTTCAAATTCTAGTTTGGCACGCCGTACATTTGCTTCCACATTCTTTCAGCGCACCTTTCAGAGCCAGGGGTCGTGAACTTTCCTTTGTTTTAAAGCTAGAGGAGTCAGCATGGGACACAGCCGAGGTGCCAGGAGAAGGCGCAAGGCGCCAGGAGAAACAAAAGCCCCTCTAAGTTGGGAAGAGAACTCCCTATTTCATGGAGAAATTTTTACAAAAGGATTTATAACACTAAACTTTTAAAGATGAAAGGCAAGCATCATTAAGTTAAAATTTTGAAGAAATGCCAGAAAGTCCTATGTTTTGACAACTGTAGAAACTCCTTCTCCTCAGCCCATCGAAGTCTCATGTTATAGGAAAACTGAAATTCACAGCTTTCAAAACAACTTACAGTTCTAAATCTCGACATTCTGGATGCTTCTGAGCCATCACAAGAAGTATTTGAAAGGTCAGCTTCCTTCTCCCCAGCCTCCCCACGTTGTGTTGATTCTGGCCGCCAATGCTTAAGCAGCTAGATAGCAAAAAAACGATTTTTCCCTCAGTTTTAAAGTTGTTGAGCTCAAATGTGACTCTCCCTCACACCCCAATATGTGACTGACACTTTAAAAGTCATTCTTTTTCAAAGCGAGGATAAAAATTTGTGCATAAAATCAAAACCTCTGCCAACCTAGAAGCACAACTGCTTGAATTATTTTTTGACTTGGGGTGACCAAAGCCCAGCAGAATGTCTGCTGTTTGCTTAAAGAGCCTTCCAAGAGCTGTGTCTCCTGAGTCCTGCAGACTCCACACAGCCTGCCCTGCACCCACCCGTGGATTGGGTCAGCACAGATTGACAAGGTGAGACTGACTGTCCATGGAAGGTAAACACTACTATGTGCTGCTTACTGTAGCAGGAGACTAACGCAGGGCATTTGAGGAAGACTTTCACTCTGAAGTGAAATTTTCACTCATGATAATTAATGGATTGAAGAAATTTGAATCGAGGCTATTCAACAAAAACCTCTGTTGTAAAATGAAAGTATTTTATTCAAAAGTTGATTCCATACAACACAGGATATTTTTTCAATCCCTAAACCTCCATATCCTGTTGTTTATTGTTTTGTTTTGTTTTTCTTTTACCCTTAAACCTGAAATGCTAACACTGCAGACTGCAGGCCCGGCAGGCAAGGAGCAGGTGGAGAAGCAGCGGAGAATTGTTGTAAACCTCCTCCCACAGAGGCTAGAGAAATACCAAGGAGAGGCGGTGTCAGCTACAGGATCCTTGAAGCAAAGCTGTCTCTTTGAATTTTAAGATTATTCCTATACAGACAATTTTATTTTTGTTTAATCAAATAAATAGTGTTTTTTTCCTGTGGAGTAGAGGAAGATTTAGTAGGAGCCTAACTATTCTGATGCAGGGATTAGAGGCGTGAAGAAAACTAAGTCCCTGATTCACAGGATTTAAAGGCCTAAGGTGAGGGTGGGGTAGAATAAAGCTAATCACAATGTAAATAACGTATCATTTCAGTTGTGGTAGATGCTACAAAGCAGAAGTAGCAGTGATGGTAGACATTGGAGAGGCTAGAAAATCATGGTGACAGAGCACCTGATCAAGAATTTCTAAATCCCAGAGTGAGTACACATAAAAAGGTGGGATGGAGTCCTCCTCTTTAGAGAAAAGGAAACTAGAAACAAAGGTTCAGAGCAACATGAATAACCAATGATGGAGTCAGAGAGCAAGCTACGGCTGGCCAGCTCTGTTGAGCAATGCATTCATATTCTACCCAAATGTACATCTAACTCCTATTTGTCTCCAACTCCTGTGCTATCCTAACAACCTTAGCAATAAAACTCCCAAATTCTAGACAGGAGTATGGCTGCCCTGAGTAAAAACTACATTTCCCAGAATCATCTCTGATTTGGTTCTGCTCAATGAGGTATAAAGAGAAATACTGGAAGCAGCTTGGAGGAAGTAACTTTAAAGCAGATGGTGCATTCTTCCTTTGGTAGGAATGCTGATGTGATGACATGACTTTGTCCCTCCACTGAAGATGACATCAGAAGCCTGAATGCCTGCAGCATGGCAGGGGACACAGGAGTCCTTTGTGGACATCCGGACTTCTTGATGAGAGAAAATTACACTGTATTGCATTTAAATTTAAATGATACTTATTTAAGGTTTATGTCCGTGTCTACTAAGCCAATTCTAAACTGAGAGTTGCTGTGGAATAATCCTTCTGTACACTGTGTGAATATATGCCACTATGATTGATTTAATAAAGAAACTAACTGGCCAATAGCTGAACAGGATAAAGTTAGGCAGGAAAGCCAAGTTGAGAGTGATGAGATGAGGAAGGGCGGAGTCAGAGGAGTCGCCAGCCAGCATGCAAAATGGGATAGAGGTAAAAGTCATGAGCTTTGGGCAGCACATAGATTAGTAGAAATGGGTTAAGTTGTAGGAGCTAGCTAACAATAAGCCTGAACTATTGGGAGAGCATTTATAATTAATTTTAAACCTCTGAGTGATTATTTGAGGCAGGAGAACTCTACCTACAGAGAGGGAGTTCCTTTCATTAAAACATTCAGAGAGAGCTGTCTTATGATAATGACTGTCAACCTCACACATTTCTATGGTTTCTATAATGTCCCTGATTGGATACTTAGCACAATGACCAAACTCCAACAAAATCTGTTTACATTTTGTATATGTATTCATTAGCATTGCCAGTTGGTACTTGTGTCTGCAAAGCAGATTTGGTATTATAGAGGATAAAACTCAAAATTCATTAACGATGTGATGCCTTCTCTAGGAGGCACCACTAGCCACCTGCAGGTCAGGAACGAAGGCCAGTAAAGCTAAGGAGCAACTCAGAGAAAGCAGATGTAGTTGCCATCCGGCAGAGCTGATGCAAGCTTTATACTGTTATACAGTGTCCTCTCTCCAGACCAGGGGCACAGTTGCAGCCTGGCAGAAACGTTCCAGAAAGCTGGCCACTCAAACAAAGAAAACAGGCTAAGATCACTCCTCTTTGAAATCAGGAATTAGTGAAGAAAACTCAGCTAGGCCCTGGGCTTCAGGCGCCTGCTGATGAAAGCCGCCTGTCAACTGCTATGGCCAAAGCTGGTCCCCAAGGTTGCTGAGATCTTGAGAATGACTGCCACTGCTTTGCAGGAGAGAATACCCTTACTCTGCTGAGCGAGGCAGCCAAGAGCACAGAACGTCAGTAAACATCCCTTTGGAAGCAGCAGGAAGAGGATCAGGACAGACAGTGCCAGAAAAACCTCTGAGCCAGACAACTTGAGTTTGGTCCCCAGGACTGGCACAGGAGAAAGAAAGAACTGATTCCTGCAGTCATAACCCAACCTCCTCACATGCGTCACAGCGAGCACGTGTGAGTGCTCTCTCTCTCACACACAATGAATATATAAATGTTAAAAAAATGTTCCTTTAAATCTGGGGTGACAGCTGTAATAGGAATGAAGGGCTATTTTGAGCATCTCTGTTTGCGCCAGTGAATAAGGAAGGAGCAGAGCAGTGGGTGTGTTGTGATGTGTCTGAAGAAAAGCCATGCATGCATGTGCAAATGCTATGTCACTCAGGGAATTGACAACAGCTGCAAGGCTCTGCTGGAAGTGATACAGAGAGACCTGGACATGTTTTCACTGTGCACACTGTCATCTGCCATGTATGACTAGAAAATTAAAACCAGGAAACTGATACAAGTGGCTAGAAAAATTATATACAGATTAAAAAATATTAAAGAAATTTCTCTTGGGAGTACAGAGCAGTCAGCTTCCAAGCACTCATTTCTTCTGTCATGATTTCCATTTCTGAACCCACCATACCTCTCTGGAAGTCAAGAAGAATAAAAATAGAATAAAAGAAACTCTTGTATCCAACAATCTTAGAGGTTCTTTCCAATACATGGCAAAGAAGTGTCAGGCTAAGGGTGGGATGTAGGACAGGACGAAGGATGTACTAGGACATCATCACTCATAATAGATGAGAAATCTACATGGTCATATCTAAGAGCCAGAGAAGCCACCCAGAAATAAGAGCTAAAGAGCTGAGCAAGAGTGCATTTAAAAGAAGGCAGAGGAAGAGGTGGAGGAGGAGGAAGTGGCTGGGGCAAAGGCAGACCAGGCACGGTGGAGGGCCCTGGGAGTTTCAAGGGAAGCCTGGTTTACCCAGCAAGTTCCAGGCCAGCCAGAGATGCATACTGAGACCCTATCTCAAAAACAAACAAAAAGATAAAGCAATATGGAAAAGTCAAATGCATCTCTCCACCCTAGCACAAATAGAACACACAATTCCAAAGAGACATCATTTTTAATAGTATTAAAACCATTTGGTACCTAGAGATAAATCTACTGAGGATATACAAGTCTGGATAGCGAGAGCTTTCAAACTTTTGTGAATGTGTTTAAAAAATAAAAGCAAGAGGGTTCATCATTTGTGGTATGTCAGAAGTGTCAGTGTTGGGGCAGTGTCTGCTCTCCTTGCTGCAGTAGAGTGATTTTGATAAAAACTATAATAAGCTTTGTTCTGTGTCAAAAATATATTCTAAAATTGATATGGAAATTTATATGGTAAAGGTTGGGCTGTAACTAGGGTAGAACATTTGCCTCAGCCTGTGCTTGGTCTGTGGTGAAGTAGGAAGGATGTCAACATACTCCCAAGAAAGGGAAACAAAAAGGGACTTAATTACCAGATGACTCTATTCAGCTAATAGTGACACCACTGCTAACTCAGCAGGATATAAACAGAGTATCATGTAGATTCCAGTAGACCAAAAAGAACAGACTAGAAAGTGACCGGTACACACACCCAGGAGCTGCAGAGGGTGACCTGCACACACCTGGGAGCGGCAGAGGGTGACCTGCACACACCTGGGAGCGGCAGAGGGTGACCTGCACACACCCAGGGTCTGCAGAGGTGACCCGCACATATCCGGGAGCTGCAATGGGTTACCGCATACACCTGGGGGCTGCAGAGGTGACCCGCACACACCTGGGAGCGGCAGAGGGTGACCTGCACACACCCAGGGTCTGCAGAGGTGACCCGCACACACCCGGGGGCTGCAGAGGTGACCCGCACATACCCCGGGGGATGCAGAGGGTGACCTGCATACACCCGGAAGCTATAGAAGAGACTGGCACACAACCAGGGGCTGCAGAGGGTGACCCGCACACACCTGGAATCTCCTACAGCCCCCTCTTGCTGTGCAGGATGGAATGGGCCTTAAGGGATGAGAATTAAGCAAATGCCCAAGAAGTGGGGTTGAGAGTTGGAGAGAAGCAACTCTAGGTCCTCAGTGGAGCCAAGGCACCTTCTGGCTTTTTTTTTTTTTTTTTTGCTTAAGTAGATTGAGATGGGCTTATATTTCAATTCTTTCAATCAAGATTCCTAACAAATACAAGGTCTGTCTCCATCAGACAAAACTTTTTCACAGAAGAGCAAACATCTACCAAACCAATTCCAGAGAAGGAGGAAACATAGGAAGCAGAGAAGCTGACAGGGAAGTTGACAAGCACAACCCTCTGTGTCTCACAGCTGGTCTGTTAAATCCACCTTGGTTCCCTTATACAAAGTTCGGTATAGCAGCATCGGTCCCAAGATCTCCATCAACAGTACAGCAATATACATAGTCCTCACTACTTACAGTGAGAAAGAAGTGTGTCAGCTCACCATCACTTTTTAAGGGCACATGTCAGTTCTGCCGAGGACTTCATGGTGTCAGTGTGGGATGCGTGTAGAGGAAGAGCGATCTATTGGTCTTGTGTCAGGAAGCAGAAAAAAAAAAGAGAGGGAGGGAGAGGGTCTGTAAATCTGTCTATACATCAATGGGTCCCTTAAGAAAGGGGTCCCACACTTGGGTCATGCTCCCAGTGACCTCAGGAACTTCTACTGGACCCAGCTCCCAAATGATCTGTCTCCCACAGTACCACCCTTGGGACCTGATCTAATTCACGATGGATCCCTGTGGGAAACACATTCTCAGAGTGACCTCTGACGTAGCTCTTATCTGAACGTGTCTCTACATCCAGAAGTGATGGCTGTGAGTCTTGGGGTTACCTTTCCTGGAGCTGTCAGGAGGATGGGTTCTCTAAAGAAAGGTTTGGGCAAGGAGGCTCTGCCTTTCTACAGCACTACAGATGAACAAGAAGTGAATGACAGCATATTAGGGAAGAGCTTAGCCACAGAATCACCCTTTCAACAGGTATCCAACACCATTTTACAAAAGGGTTTCAGAAGGCTGGATTTCCCATATGCCACAGCGTGAAGTTGGACCTTTATCTTATACCATATACAGAAACTGACTCAAATACACTGGAGAGAGGCAACTTAGAAGAGTGTGTGGGCATAAATCTCCTTGATTGAACAGTTGACAATAATTTCTTAAATATGGAAACAAAGGGTTAAGGCAAGAGAATGAAAAAGAAAATGGAGCCAGGCATTGTGGCATATACCGGAGGCAGAGACAGGAGGATCACTGCCAGTTCGAGACTAGCCTGGTCTACTTATTGAGACCCTGTCTAAATGAATAAACAAGTAGGACTCCCCTGAGATTTCAAGGTTTGTGATGCATGCTCACACACTGGAGTGCTACCCAGCCTTTAGAGGGAAGAAGTAATGAATTGGACTATATGATAAATGAGCCTGGAAAATTCTGTGCTAAGCAAAAGACTCCAGTCACAAAAAGCTGTGTATTTGTGGTTAAATCCTTATAAAAAAGAAAATCCACAGAGATAGATACCATTAGTGTTGTGTGCGGAGGAGCAGGCTCAAAGGGCAGAGAG
>JAQHUG010000223.1:95056-113214 GCA_028555095.1 Dicrostonyx torquatus | reverse complement strand
GATCTCTTTGAATTTTGTACTTTGAAACAGAAAATTTTGATATTCATGTCTTACCACAAAATAAATCTTAAAATGCTGGACGGTGGTGGGACACGCTTAATCCCAGCACTTAGGAGACAGAGGCAGGTGATGGATCTCTGTGAGTTCGAGGTCAGCCTGGTCTACAGAGTGGGTTCTAGGACAGGCTCCAAAGCTACACAGAGAAACCCAGTCTTGAAAAACAAAAACAAAAACAAAAACAAAAGATATAAAATAAATCTTAATATCTGGAAAATATGTATGTTCTTAATTTAAAAAGCTACGGTTTAAAAGTGAATGATTTCAACCTTAAGTATAGAAACAGAATATCAACATTAAGGTTCAAGGATTCAAAAATCAAAAGATCTTGGCCCATAGACTCAGGCAATGTCTTTCTCCTCTGGGCCAAGGTTCCCCACAGAACAGAACTTGTGAGAACAGTAGACCATGCTCCTTAAGGATGACTGACTTTTTGGAGAATCACGTTATTAGACCAAATTGTGTAATAGGAGTCTAAGTATTCAAATTTAAATCCATTTATGGGCCTAATTGCATCAGTTAGGTTTCTTTCAAGTGTAAGCAGCGATAACAAAAGATCAAAGTAACTTAAATGTCCAGATATACCCTCAGGCTAACCCTAGCTCTCTAGTGATTGCACAATGTATTGATGGAGACACCAGTTGTTTCCTGTGGATATGTGTGTAATGTAACCATGGATACAAAGGTTGAGCAGACTGAACCAGGGGTAGAGCCAGCGGAGAGTGTAACCACCACTATGGAGAACAGTCAGCAAAGGGCACACTAGTTATCTAACTTGGGGTCAGTTTAAACACTGTGAAAGGGCAGTGCCTCTACGGGGTAATGGGTTCCCTCCAGGACATTGAGCAACATCTAGAGCTATTTTGTCACAGCCTGTGTGGAGGTTGGGTGGTAGTACTCCAGCAATGAAGTGAATGCTAGGACATTGTTAATGATTCTACTGTGCATGGATAGTCTCCTAACCCTCCAAAATGCAGTTATATAGCTTAAATTGTCAAGAGTGGCAAGGTTAAAACTACCCATGTTACAATAGCGGATCTATATACCCATGGTAAAAACCAAACTAACCAAACAAAACCAATCTCTCTGTAGCTGGGCATCATGAGTAACTAAAAATCATAAGTTACAGTATTTTCCATACCTACAAGTTTTTCATAACCAACACTACATTTGCAGAATGTCCTTATCACAAAACTACTGGTTAAGAATAAAAACATATCATTTATCTGAAAGGAAATGTCAACTGCTGATAAATGATTCTGTCTACAACCTTAGATGTTCAATCCTTTGGGCTGGTATGGACTCTTACACCAACGAAGCAATTGCGTTATTGGGCTCCATTCATGGGTGCTGCTGCTGGAAGATGGTAGAATATCTTTTAAAAGAATGATACAGAAAAGACATAGCAGGGGTCATTAAAAAGTAAAGATCTAGCCGAATGATCAAATTCAGGGATCCAACTCAGTGTTTTTCTTCTTTCCAAGACAGGACTAGAAGAGGAAAATCTATAGTCACCAAGGCTGAGGAACCAGGTGGTCTCCATTCTGTCATCTAAGAGTCACCAGACTCATCACAGAATGAGGTCTGCCCCAGAGAGGAGGGTGATGCACTCCTGGAGTCTGGTAGTCCATTGATATTCCCCTGACCCCAATAAGTGACCTGACTGTTTAGAGTGTTTCAATATGGAGACTGGGAAGGCAGCCAGCTTCTGAGGGTGTAGCATTGTGGCTTTGATTTTCGCACGATTTGTTGACTGAGGTTTCTGTCCCATCACGTCCCGTAGTCGTTTAGTCCCAGAGGAATTCACAGAGGTCTGTATTAATTATAAAACTGATTAGCCTATTAGCTCAGGCTTTTTATTAACTCTTATAACTTATATTAACCCGTAATTCTTGTCTGCGTTAGCCATGTGGCTTGGTACATTTTTCGCGAGGCAATCATATCTTGCTTCTTCTGTGTCTGGCTTCCTCTGTGTCTGGGTGAAGACTCCAAACTGACTTTTTCCTTTTCCCAGAATTCTCGTCGCTCCTTCTCCACTTCCTGCCTGGTCACCCCGCCTACACTTCCTGCCTGGATACTGGCCAACCAGCATTTATTTAAAATACAAGTGAGAGGGTACAGACCATTGTCCCACAGCAACCAGTCATATTTCTTTACTCATCCTTTTTATTAATAATGTCTTTTGGCACTGCCTGGATGGTTTTTCCTTTTATTTCCCTCTTGCTTGCCCATTCTCTTCTGAAACACCCTATCCCTCTTCTCAATTGTTTCAACATCACAACAGGTCAGGCCCTGAAGTTCTTAGACCAGAAAAGACCTAAAGTTGCACTAACACAAGTGGGAGAAATAGTCTTCCTTGGGGATGAGCACCCTAACTGGTTATCCAATACCAGGTAGTCATCCCTGAAAACATACATACAAGTAACACAAAGCAATTGAGCAGGCTGTATTTATATATTATGTGTGTGTCTCACACACACATACACACACACACATTCACATATTTAGGATAATAACAATTAAAGAAGAAAAAAAAGGCCATGACTTTGAGAGGGACCAAGTTGGGCCCGTGAAGAGTTGGAGGGAGGAAAGGGAAGGGTGGGGGGTGATGTAGTTATATTTTAATTAAAAATTAACATAAACATAGCTGGAGGCCAAACTTTACCCAGCATTAGAATTGATGCCAAATTTTCCTTTTTATCCATTAGCCATGCTAGATTACAATAACTAAGTGACTATAGGTTCTGCTTCTTTCGTGTTCCTCTTTGTTTCCTATGCAGGCGATGATACAGCTCCTTGGGAGTGCAGTCTATCATTTTAGAATTCCTCTAGGAAGGTCTACCTCCAGGAACTGATCACAGAACAAATCACAAGGAGCTCTGCAGCCATCTAAAAATCCAGTCTCACTAGCCAGCATTTTCATGTTTCTTTTCATAAAACATGCTGCAACAGGTCAGGTTTGAGCACATAAATCCTACTTCTGCCACCAGCTGCTGTTGTTCAAAGCCAACTACAAGATTAAAAAGGAACAATACTAGCCTGGTGGTGGTGCATACCTTTAATCCCAGTACTTGGGAGTCACAGAGACTGTCACAAAGACAGGCGGTTCTCTGTGAGTTTGAGGTCAGTCTGGTCGACAAACTGAGTTCCAGGACTGTTTCACAGAAAAATCCCTTCTCAAAAAACAAAAATAAGAAGAAAAAAATGCCCATGAGACAGCCCAGCTTCTGATTCTGATACCTTCTATAAGTCCCCAAACCACTTTCAAGCTTTATGATTTGCTAGACATTCACTAAAATTATTGCCTCATTTACCATGGAAAGAGGGTGCAAATCAAACCAAAGCAAGGCAAGAAACACAAGACAGTCTGAGGATGTTCCGAACATGAAGCTTTTGCTTTCTTCTTGCAGTGAGTGGACATGAATGTCTCCTAGTGTTGATGTGTGACACACAGTATGCACAGAAGAAGCCCATCAGGAGACCGCATCTCAACTCAATATTCAGAGTTTGCACTGAGTTTTATTACATGCACAAGACTGATGAAACTTGGTCTGTAGGTTGACTGAACCAAATGACCCATAGTACCCAGCCTGGGTCCCATGGTTGGTTTCCTGGCAAGGCCAGACTCCACTTGCAATCACATGGTTCATCTTTTTAGTATAGCTGGCTTCTACCCAAAGCAAGGCACTGCTATCATGTATGGCACAGTCTACCAAGCAGAGGGAAAAAGCTAAATATCTCTCTGGACAAAGTCAAATTGTTTACTGTGTGGACCTGTACCTCACACTACATATAAATAATTAACTTAAAACGAATAATTAGGTCAAATTTTAAGAGCTAATTAAATACTCATAAGTTAAAACATATGTGTAAATTTTCATGATTTGGTATGTGGCAGTTTTCGTGGGTATACCTCCAAAAGTGCAGTATCAAAAGCAAACTAGATGAACAATAGGACTTGACTGGACTTTAAAATACTTGTTTCAGGGCTGGAGAGATGGCTCAGTGATTAAGAGCACTGACTGCTCTTCCAGAGGTTCTGAGTTCAATTCCCAGCAACCTCACGGTGGCTCACAACCATCTGTAATGAGATCTGGCACCCTCTTCTGGCGTGCGAACATACATGGAGGCAGAATGTATATACATAATAAATAAATCTTTAAAAAATATTTGTTTCAAATAAAGTTCAATGTCAGGTCCACAGGAAACTCCAATTCCCCAAACTCTAAAAGGCAGTCCAAATATCCAGAAATGAGCTCAACCTGTACTTTAGTGGATTTCTGGCAGTAGATAAAAGTCGGAATTCTTCAGGAACTTGTGAAACTGGTTCCCATACTAAAATGAGTCATATGACAGAAGGGACAAATGGCTCTCTGGGGTGCCTATCAGCATATCAGAGCATGTGCTTGGTGCTCAGACTCCTTCAGTATCATATGTACCTGTCACAGACTTCAAAGTTCACGTTAGCATCCTAGCCCTTCTCATCTCCTCCCCTACCCTAAACTCCCTCCAGCTCATGGCGTTCCCTCCCCCAGCCACTCATTCTCCTTACAACCCCACTAGTCTCCCCTCTCTCTTCTATCTATAATAAAACCTTCCCCTTAACCATACCATGTGGTGGTCATTCTTCAGTTTATACATTCAAAGGCAATCTATACTATGGGAAGTACTATTTATACTTAAATGAAGAATATAAAGAATTCTCATAACAAGAACAACAAAAGGAAGGCAACTCAGTTTAAATATGAACAAAGGATTTGGATGGATAGTTCTCCAAAGAAAACATATAAGTGACCAATCAGCTCAAGGAAAAATGACCAATATCACTAGTTACTAGAAAAATGAAATTAAAACCATAATGAAAGACCTGGGGATGTAGCTCAGCAGTGGAACATTTGCCTAGCATTTGTAAAGCTGTGGGTTCTATCCCTAGCACCACAAAAAGGAATAAACACACACACACACACATGCACACACCCACCAGCCAGATACAATGATACAATAACATCCCTGCAGAATGGCCACAATAAAAATAATAGATAATCGCAAGTGTTGGTAAGGATGTAGAAAACTGATGGACGTATAAATGGACATAGATATTTTGGAAAAGTTTGGTAATCCCAGGTAGGCAGACAGACAGGGAGAGGGACCATGACTAGGTAATAGAGACAGAGAATTTCTGAGAAGGCCGGCTTCTTCTTTGCTCTCCTGACTTGAGACAAAAGCCTGACAACTGAAAACAAAAGCTTTGTAATTTTCTGTCTCCCACAAGCAGGCCTCTGCTGAGGGACTGGCTCAGCAAGCTCAAGGCCTGCTCAGGACAGGTCACACGATAGTTGCAGGCCACTCAACCATCCTCTCTGTCTTCAAAATGACCGCTCTAAGTTAGGGGAGGAAAACTCCTGAGTTTTAAAACCACCCCTGAGACGAGACTGACTCTCCAGCTTGAGTCCCCTCTCAAAACTGTGTCCCTGGGCCATTGCTGGACAAATCCTACAAAAATGACTCTTGCACTGTCAGTTAGATGATGGTGCTTGGTTGTGACTTTAACAAATGGTACCTTGATTTTATTCAGACTCTGATAGCTTCCTGGTAAAGGATTATACTTCCCAGCTTCCCTTGCAGACTATAGAAGTCATGTCCACCCTCTTCCACCTCAGAAGAGACACAGCCTACCTTCTCCTGTAGGCATTTAGGTCGTTTTCAACATGTGGGTGACAAGGTGTCCTCTTACTGTAAATAAACATGGTCCCTCCTGAGGTCAGCCCAAGCCCTCCTTCTCTTCAGGTGCTGAAGACCCTGGATGGGAATGTGAGCCCTGGCTCAAGCCCACTCAGGGACCAACCTTCTGATCTTTCCTACACTCCCCAGACCAGGGCCTGAATTGGCTGCTGAAGTTGTGGTTTTCCTTTGGGCTGCCAACTAGCTCCCAAATAAAGACATGGAGACTAATTAATTATGAATGCTTGGCCTTAGCTTAGGCTTGTCCCACTAGCTCTCTTAACTTAATTTTACCTGTTTCTATTCATCTACATTTTGTCTCGGGGCTTTTTACCTTTCCATCATTCTGTATGTCCTACTTCCTGCTTCCTCCATGTCTGTCCATCTGGCCCCCAACATCTCCCTGTTGCCTCCTTTTCTTTCTCCCCAAGCCAAGATTCCTCCTCCTACTTATTCTCTCTGCCCACCTCCTATACAGTCCTGCCTATACCTCCTCTGCCTAGCTATTGGCTGTTTAGCTTTTATTTCTTTATTACACCAATCAGGTGCCTTAGGCAGGCAAGGTAAAAACAGTAACACATCTTTACCTAGTTAAACAAATATTCCCCAACATAACAAATACAATGCATCTTTACATAGACTAACATTCCCCAACCCATTTCTCTCAGGCAGCCTTTGCTTTCCAGTGTTTCTGTCTTTTCTCTCTCACCTAATTGCCTTGACACATCCTGACGTAGGTGGAAGGCCACATTGCATCCAAGCAGAACACACAAACAACATAGCAACTCACCAGGACAAGGGAATCTGTTGACCCAGAAGTACCTAGTGAGGGTCAGGGGCTCACTGGAGCTTCCTTAAGACACCAAAGACTTTCCACTGAGATTCCTCTTCCAGCTGCAAGCCCTGACAACCTCCCGCTGGCTCTGCAGCTCCTTAACCCTCAATTGTAGAGCTTGGAGCTGACCTCCTCACATTCTGATCATTTCTAGGAGGATGGTCAACGTCACAGGACAGTGACCTGCACCTTGATCCCAGGCCAGCCGTGGGTTCCAATTTTTCAGTACCAGAAGACACTCCTTTGGCTGTTTGAGGGTTTACTTAAAGGAGCTCTAATCAGGAGAATTAAAACTGAAGACTCTGCTTCACCTTTTAGTGCAAATCTGGCCTGAAGAGAGTAAGACAGAATGGCAGCGTGATCAGCCCCTCGCAGACAAAACTTGCTCACTCACGTCTTTCTCAGGGCTCTAGTTTACCCATGCCCACAAACCTGTTGTCTCTGCTGGGCCTCCAAACTTGCATCTTCACAGAACTCTTCTGCCTTATGCTTTTGGCCTACTTGTGTTTCTATCCCTCATACCTGGGAAATCCTGCTTGTATCTGTAAGCGGTGAAAGCACGCTGACCTGCCTGCTTTGTTTCATCTTCGCTTAACAGACCTCATTTTGCCTTGCAGAGCTGCCCTTCCTTTCTCACGCAGTCCTAAGGGCTGAGTCCCAATACCCAGCAGGACACCTGGCACCCGGCTATCACTAGATTCTTTTCTGGGAGCTCTTATGCAGATTTAGGGAAACGGGCTCTCTGCTTGACATACGTCCTGGTGACATAACCCTGGAGATCTGGAACCAGACCACCCCACTTTCCTACCAACTGCAGGGAGCCCAGAGAGCGCTAAAAAGAGAGTGAAAGCCCTGCAGAGACAACCAGACAGACGACTAGAGCCGTGACGTCACAGTCCCGCCTGGGGCCACTCCGCCCCCACATTCTTCCTTGTAGCTTAAAATGTTGCTCCAATAGACCCCTTAACATATGCCGCCATCACTTCACACGAGTGTCAGCCAGGTTTCCGGGGGCAGGCTGGATGCAGCTGGGGCCGGGTGGTGTTGAAGACAGACCCCAGGGGAGCTCTCTGCACCCCATAGTCCACCCTGCCCCAGTGAAGCACTAGTGGCTGCTGAAGAAGTCCCCTGGTTTTCCTGCAACCAAACTCTCTCCCCTGCCTCACACGCTCACACCTTTTGTGGCATCTCCTTCTCCGGTTGGTAGAGAGGAGAAAACAAGAAAGAAAGAAAAACACACAAAATCAATTTTCTCTGAGGCTTAAGACCCACTTTACAGGTTCAAAACATTCACTGGCAGACAGCAACCAGCAATTTTGCTTTGGTGTTAAAAGTCTTTCAAGCTTATGCCAAATTACATATACATATATACATATACGTGTAGGACTTGCAGAGCCGGTGGCAGAAATTTGTTCTTTTTAGTTATTTCTTAGAGCTTTTGGAAAGACGTTCAAGGTTGAGCTATGGCAGTGAACGACAGTGCGAAGGTACCCTTGTATTCTTGCTGAGGCCAGTTCAGGTTTAACTAGACTCTGACCTCCCTGCTGGAGAATCCTATGGAAAATACAACTCTATTCCAGGAAGCCAGGTCAGGATGTCCTGGCCGACTCCTGTTAGCTCCCGTTAAACTGCTTGTTTACATAAGACCTGCCCCTGCCAGTGCAGAATGAGTACCAGGATGTGGTTTTGCTTTTAAAATCCCCTTGTTCTAAATTCTCAGGCTTACAATTGGGTCCCAGATACTAGAGTGTAGTTCCAGCCAACAGAAGTAAAGACTTTCCATTGACTTTAAACTGTGCCTGAGCGGGCATCTCTGCTGGGCTTCCCATAACAGAGCCTTTGGCTCATGTGCTTTCTGGCAAATCTCTGTGTCTGGCTTACATAGGGCCATGTTCTCTGTGAGACTTTCCTTGCGTGTGTGTGTGTGTGTGTGTGTGTGTGTGTGTGTGTGTGTGTAGTGTTTTTATGTTTTATGGAGTGTGTATGTGTAGGATATATAGAGTACGTATGGTATATGTATATGTATGTGTAAATATATAGGTGTGGAATAAATAAATGTGTAATATGTGTGTGGTGTGTATAAAATATGCAGTGTACATGTTGTGTGTGAAAATGTATAAAGAGTGTATTATGGTGATTGTATAAGTGTATAGACTTGTGTGGTATAGTTTATGTGTATAGTATTTGCACAATCTCTATTTTCTTGTATTTTAATAACACTTTTTCATTCAATATGCTTCGATCATGTTTTCCCTACCCCAACTCTTCCTAGATCCTCCCCAACTCTCTATCCACCCAATTTCATGTTCTCTCTCTCTCTCTTAAAAAAAAATGACTCAAAAAGATGAAAATCAAAACAAACAATAAGACAAACAAACAAAAAAGCCAAATAAATCAAAAAGCACACAAAAACATTGAGTTTGCTTTGTGTTGGCCAACTACTCTTGGACATGGGGTCTGCCCTGACGCTGATATGCCCAGTGACACTCCGTTCGAGAAAACAGATTCTCTTCCTCTGCCAGGGGATCAATGATTCTCTTCCTCTGCCAGGGGATCAATGATTCTCTTCCTCTGCCAGGGGATCAATGATTCTCTTCCTGTGCCAGGGGATCAATGGTTCGCTTCCTCTGCCAGGGGATCAATGATTCTCTTCCTCTGCCAGGGGATCAATGATTCTCTTCCTCTGCCAGGGGATCAATGGTTCGCTTCCTCTGCCAGGGGATCAATGATTCTCTTCCTGTGCCAGGGGATCAATTGTTAATCGTTTCTTGGTTAGGAATAGGGTTGAACATATAGCTCAGCTGTTAAAGGCTAGGTTCCCAACTGAATATATATTTTAATTTTTGATCTCTTTTTAAAAATTAGGCCATCAGTCCCACTATGAGATCTCAAACCCTGCCCTCTTTACCTCTTCAATTCACCTTCAGATAAAGTCACAAGGGGATTTAAACTTTAATACGTGGACATTGGAAAAGTCCCAGGCATCTGGTGTTTCCACCTTCTAGGAAAGCCACAGCCACCTCAGAGGGTGCACCCTGGGCTGGCTGTCCCAGCACGGTGTCTTTACATCACCTCCTGCCCAGGCGGGACCTGGGGTGGGTCCCATATTGCTGCTAGTCTCAGAGTGGTCAGGAGGAGGCCAGGTGCAAGGAGGGGACAGCAACTGCTCATGGGGACCAGAGTGAAGATGGGAGAGTGCCACAGCCTGGTGTGTGAGCCAGTGGATGGACAGCTGGGCAGACAGCGACGAACTGCTACCTGCTCTGTGTTAGTGTCTCAGGGCAGAGTGGGAAGGACACAGCCTGTGTTCTTATAGAGCTGATCATGAGGAGAGGAAAGAGAAACCGATGCTCACGCCCATGTGCATACACACACACACACACACACACACACACACACACACACACGCACACACACTCCAGTCCTCAATAATTCCTGGATATTACTGAAATAGTTTTCCATATTTGTAATTCACTGAAAGTTTGCACCAGTTATGTGATATGACAGAATATATTCATTATACTATTTCATCAAAAAGTTAAGGGATTTGTCCAGGGTCCCACATCCGGATTAACTTGCACGGTCTGCTGGTCCCAAACCTTTCCATAATTTTCTCAGTCACCCGCAATGACATATGAGACACAGCAAGACTAGGACTGTGAGCCACGTGGCACGGATGCTCTTGTTTGGCAGCACACAAGGCCTGTCTCCATTTTAATAGCAGACTGTACTGAAGTCAGTCGATAAGCAGGCAGATATTGGAGCTAATATGACGTCATACCAGGACGGCAGCAAAACGCAATGTCAAGGCTGATTTTATTTTCGTTTTCTGACATTGGCGGCACTGGCACCACCCAGTGACTCACTCAGTCCCTAGACACTCCCATGCCCACCATATCACTATCTGCAAGGGACTACCTCCAAGCAGGACTGGAGTCTGCCCCATTTCTCCATCTGCAGGTCACCAGCTCCTGCGACAGCATCCTAGCTGACCTGGCTGACTTCAGACTCAGAGATCTGCCTGCCGCTACTTCCCAAATGCTGGGATTAAAGGTGTGTGCTACTACAGTTAGCCCCCCATCTATGGTTTCCAATAAAGCACAGACACGCAGTTAAATGTGAATTTGCAAACTTGACTGAGCATCCTGTCTATTTGTTGGCTGCGTTTTGTAACTCCTGCTACTTTGTGTCTTGTCAGCCTCTAGTCTCCACAGTTGTCGCCCCTGTAAACTTCAACACTGTGCCCCTTGGTTAGGGGAAAATATCAATTTTTTAACGCCAAAACTCTCAAGGAGCAGAACTGCTTGGGGCTCAAGTGCCTCATGCACCTGAGCTAAGCCAGTTGTCGTTGTCTCCCTCTGAGCATGCCTGGATAGCAAAGGCGGATGCTCAGTCCCCGTCTCAAGCTCCCAGCACAGGTTCTGCTCTGGTAGAACACTTTGGAACTCTTGCTTCACTCTCAGTGGAGGGGAACCATCTCCCCGTCTCCCCTGGATTTGGAAGGGAGCCCTCCTAAGGAAGTTGCTGATCTGCAGTTGTCTGCCCCACCCACAGCCTGAGCTGTGCCGCTCAGGGGACCACCCCTATGCACATTCTAGTCAGTCGTGAAAAGTGATGTTTGTCTTCTTGCTTCCTGAGCCATCTTTCAGCTATTTTTAAACTGAGGCAACTGCTGGGGTGCAAGATGGGGAGAAAGTTAATTATTAATCTCCAAAGCCCTAGTAGCGTTCACTACATTTGGCATTTGTGTGTTTTACTCGTGTTTGTTTAGCTGTCTGATGAATGTGTAGGGGTCATGGCTGTTCTAGTCACTGTTCCATTCCCATGTTTACTACAGCGCTGGGCATAGACTTCAATAGCAGGATGATTGAACGAATGGATGAAAGAATAAATGGACAGATGAATAAATAATATGTGTGTTGTATTTTATACTGATGCTTCTCATATTCTCGATATATAAATGTAAATCTTCTACTAAATCAATATAAGACCTGAAAACATAAACAGATATAACTTGTTGCCTGCCACTGTGCCACCACTGCATGAGCCTGAGCCTCTGGGCTGTGACTGCATTTTAACTCTGCAGCTCTGCCCTGAGAATCATGGCCAGGCTGAGCCCAAGCTCATGTCAAAACTGCCCAGTGATCAGCCAATAATGCCTGCTGCTCATGCAGTGAGTACTGCAGGACCACTTGCACACGGAGGCTCTTTGACTTAGATATATCTGGGGCTCACTTGGGGCCACACTGTCTGGATGGGAAGAGAGCTGCCCGTGTGGATGTCCGGTTACCTTCTGCCACACTCTTGCCACAAGGAAGCAAGTCCTCCGAGTACAGTGGCTTCTAGCTTCCTTCCTTTCCCAATAGGTCCAACAGTCACAGGATCTGAGGGAGATGATGTCACAGACCATAGCGTTTGCTACAGTGGAAGGAAACAGGGCACACAATGGTACTAACTTAGCCAAACTGAAAACGAGATTCTTCAGGAGACAGTCCATTTAGATGTCATTCACAGACTCTTGGAGCTGAGCCACCAGAAGTCTCTTTGGAGAGACCCTCCCTATACTCACTTCCTAGGTTCTGCTTTCTTCAACAATTCTTTCTTCAAGAATCTTGCTTTTGAGCTTCCCATTTTGTTTTGTATTTGGTTTGGTGTTCAGGGAAGGACACATTGTGTGTAGCTCCTGTCACCATGGTCACCCTGTCCTTGGTTCCCTTCCTGAGACTTCTCATTCTCACAGAGTGTCTTCCTGTCTCACTGGTGTCTCCTCCTCTTTTCCTCCACACTCACTCCCCGGCCCTTTGCCTTTTTTGGACCCAAGATGTCCTGGGTCCCAGCCAATGATTCTTCCCAGCCCAGTGGTTAGTGGTCATGTACACTGGTGAATTTTGAGAACTCCAGTGTCAGGCAGCACCCAGATGGGTCACATGAGGGCAAATGAATCTCACCAGCTGGTTCCAGATAGGCAAAGCGAACAGTGCCAGCTGCAGCCCCAGCAGGACATTTTCAAGTCACTACCCAGTGACTGGGACTAAATCACTCTGTTAGTAAGGAACTCCACTGCAGACCTCCAGGACATCTTGCAGGACTCACAATGGGTTGGGTTAGGGATCGGAAAGGCATCCAGCTAGACCTCTGGTCTGCCTCCTGGCAGGGATCTTAGCCTTAGACGGCAGTTACTCTGTAGAGAGGAGGTTTTCAATGCAATAACAGGAAGCCCTGAGGACAGCAGGGCTGGGTGCGGCAGACAGCAGTAATCCACTTAACTCAACCCCAGGCTTCCCAAATTTACTTAAGGACACCTATTAACCCCTCAGGGAACCCTCTTGTAAAACTTAGTCCAATCTTCCTGTGTGACCAAGTGCTGGAGGTTAAACTGCTTAAATTCCTAATATTTATACATGCCAGCCCAGAGTGAGTAGTTCTTTAGTGTCAAGCCCCTCTTTACACTTCTAATGCCCTTCTTCACGTAAGACTTGGTAATTAAGGCTCAGAGTTCTTAAAGTGACAAAGCTGGGCACTGCTGTGGATAGAATACTAAGCAGACATTTAAATAAAGTGCTTTAAATATTTTTTAAAAAACATTCGATTAATTCAACAAATGATGACTTACTGCCCTTGGAGTCACCCCATGTGCACTTCTCAGGAGTCAGCAGGACACAGAAATGACAGAGGCCAAAGTTGGAGTTTGAGGCCCACCTAGCACCTGGCTTTACTGTCTTTCAGGAGCTGGCTCATCCTCACAACAACCTTTGTGAGTTGCTGCCACTATCGGTCCTTTTCCACCTAGAAGCCGACCCATAGAGAGGTGGTATTGCCCTAAGCCACAGCCCTAACTAGTCAGAGATGAGGGGGCTCTCACACCCAGGGGACTAAGTCCTTGCTGCCTCTCTGCTCATCGCTACTTAGCATGTGTCTGGTTGAGTAGTGATGTCTGTGTGCTTAATGAGCTGCATGGGGGTGGAGCTCCTTGGGCTTCTTGCTTTGGTGTGATGGCTATTATTGGTTATCAACCTGACTACATCTGGAATGAACTACAATCCAGAAATGAAGGGCACACCTGAAAAGACTGGAATTGGCACAGATACCCCCGAACCAAGTTCTCAGTCCAGAGAGATTTACTTGTCCCAGAAGAGCAAAGGGCAGGGAATAAGCAACAAAGGCAGGAGATAGGGGACAAGGGAGAAGGGGAAAGAAACAAGAAAAGGGGGCAGGGATATTTGCCCAGAGGGACGAAGGACTGCCTCTGGATAGAGAGGAGACAGGTGTGCCCTATAAGCACGTTTAAAAAGGAAAAATGGGGAAACCCTGTGCTAGAATGAGTTGATTTGTTTTTATTGGAATGTTAATTAGGGGAACCAAAGGGGCTTTGATTGCTTGACTTCAAGACTTTGATAACTGGTCCTTGGTGGTAAACGTCAGGGGGAGGAAGTGGCCATGTAAGGGAAAAGACCTTGGTGGTTAGCTTTAGGAATGTTATCTAACAGTTTAGCAAGGCAGAGGAGATGGGGGAGAAGGGCAAGCCCTGCAGGAGTCATGTTTGCTGAGCTCTTCATTCCCAACTTTTTGCTTTATTAGGTATTGGGAAAGTGGGTGTTCTGTCTGGCTGCTTCCTGCTGACATTGGCATATCATAATTAGGGACCCTTGGAAGCTGGAATGTTGGTCAAACCCAGGAAGAGAAGGCTGTTTTATTCATTGTCCAGGTTCTGAGGGACCATCAAAGGCTAGGGAAAGGTAATCTGTGAACCAGGATCTAGATTCCGAGGAAATAGTTGGGGCTAGCGAGTTGCTGGAGCATGTTGCTGATATGAAATCTGTTGGAAGAGAAAGGCTATTGACAGAGGTAAAGCTAAGGAGTTTAAGAAAAAATAATTATTGTGGACGTATATTTGGTGAGAGGAGTCCAAGATCAGGGGAAGGTGGAGAGGCCCAGGGAAGTGGGGAGAGCTCCCACCTCCAGGAATAGACAGGTGGGGAGACAGATTGTTGATTGACAAGAGTGCTACTATGGAGTCTGTCTGGGAGTTCTTGGGAGGAGCCAGGAGAATTCATACTGGCAATATAAGGTTAACTGGGGACAACTGTTACCTGAAAGCAGGGTCTTGCGTTAGGGAGAATACAATTTGAGAGGCCTTTGTTATATCAGAATAGGGTTTTCTTTGGGGGGTGTATCCAGGTGGGTTTTGAAATTGAGATATTTTAGGAACATGGAAGATTGGGGAGGCTCTAGGAAAACAGTGAGAGAGACCACCTTCAACAGCATTTTGGAGTTGGTATGGAAAAGTTGAGAGAACTTGGCTGTGATTCCCAAAGGGGGACTTGGATGGTCAAGGGAACAAGCAGTCAGTGGGGTGGGACGCTGGCAACTGTAGTAGGAGGCCACTTGTTCATTTCCGGCTACCCAAACCACAAAATAATCACTTAGAAACTGTATTAATTAAATCACTACTTGGCCTAATAGCTCTAGCTTCTTATTGGCTAGCTCTTACATCTTAACTTAACCCATTTCTATTAATCTGTGTATTTCTGTGTGGCTGTGGCTTACCAGCAAAGTTCCAGTGGGTCTGTCTCTGGCTGTGGCTACTTGGCTTCTCTTTGACTCCACCTTCTTTCTCCCAGCATTCAGTTTAGTTTTCCCCACCTAGCTCTATTCTGCCTTGCACAGGCCCAAAGCAGCTTCTTTATTAACCAGTCGTAATAAACATATTCACAGCATACAGAGGGGAATCCACATCAATTAGCAACAAGAGGGACTGTGGTTAAGGGAGGACATTGAAGGAAGGCACTAAAAGGAGAGATTAGTGAAGTTAAGAAAGTTTGTTGGGTGGCCTCTACCCATGAGAGAGTGTGTGTTGGAAAGGACATGGCTTGGGTTTAGTTATGTCTTGTAATTGTTGAATCTGTTCAGAACATTTGATGTCTGAGGACACCTGGACAGTTAGTGACTTTAGAGGAGCTAGTTGGTGGTGGATGTGTGGCAACCATTTGGGCCAAGGAAAAGCAGGAGTGTGAGAAGAGAGATGAGATAGGTTTTGTTTGGGAATGGTGGGTAGTGGGAAATGGGTAAACTTGAGGGAGCAGGGGCCTGATGGTGAGGATGAATATGTGAAGCAGGGTTTGGAGAGAAACAATCCAAGACAAAGGAAGAGACTGGAGTCCTGTAAGTTAGGAACTGAGCTAGAGAGTGGTGGGACTAGATGGTGCATGGGGACCCCAGAGTTAATTTGTTTGATTCGGTGAGCAGAGAAGCTGCAGCAAGACTACACAGACAGGAGGCCTGCTAGAGATGGTGTGGTCTAGAGTTTTCCAGGGATAAGCGATAGGGGCAAAAGTCAGTCTAAGAAAGTCTTTTAAGCCCCCCCAAGGGCATAACTTCATTTTTTAAAAAAGTAAAGATGGGGGGCTGGAGAGATGGCTCAGAGGTTAAGAGCATTGCCTGCTCTTCCAAAGGTCCTGAGTTCAATTCCCAGCAACCACATGGTGGCTCACAACCATCTGTAATGGGGTCTGGTGCCCTCTTCTGGCCTGCAGGCATACACACACACAGAATATTGTATACATAATAAATAAATATTTAAAAAAAAAAGTAAAGATGGCAAGGACTGATAGATTGGGGAGGTGGAGGACTGGGCCAGGAAGGGGTATATGTGTCCTAGATAGGTGACTTGGAGAAGAGAGTCGGGCTTTGGAAGGTGAGAGCCAGTAGCTTCTGTAGCTGAGGGAACTGAGGAGTGGGGCAGTGATAGACTGGCCACTGGACTGTTAAGGAAAAACGCCATCTACATACTGAAGCAGGCAGGAGGGAAAATGGGAAAGGCAGGCCAGGCCTGTAGGATGGACAGGGACAATGGCAGTATTAATAGAGTGAAGGTCTTGGACTAGGTAGAAGATTTAGTTAGTTTTTTGTTTTGTTTAGGTTTTTGCAGGCCTATATAGGAATATTGTAGGGTGAAGAGATAGTGTGGAAAAGTCGTTTGGATAAAAGGGATTGAATAATGGGTTTGAGGCCTCAGAGGCTGGTTAATGGTAGGAAGTGTTGAGGTTTAGAGATGTAGACAGAAGGGTCTTTGAGTGTCACAGAGAGGGTTTGGGGGTTTGGAGAGTGGGACAGTGTACGAATGGAGGCTGAAATCCCAGAGGTAGAGGCAGAAGGCTCAGAAGTTCAAGGTTATCCATGAGGCCATCCTTCCATACATGAGAGACCCTGTTTCAAAACAAAGCAACAGAAGTTCCTAAAAGTCACGGAGTGCTGAGTGTTGAATATGTGTATCTGGCCTTTATTCTTGCATCCACTTACACTGTAGTGAAAGCCTTCTTTGTTAACAAAACCCCTTGTTTTGTTTGTGTGTTTGCTTGTAGGGTAGTATTCATTCAGCCACTACTGATGGCTCATTTATCACCCTGCAGCTGTGTTAACGGAACTGGGAGTACCTGGGAAAGGGCACTGGGGCAGCAAGCAGCTGGTCTCAGTCTCTGCCCACACTAACTCCACTGACTGGGCCTCTTGGTGATATACAGGAACTCCCTGGAACCATGAACCATCCACAGGTTCTGTGCTGTACAGGGCATGGAACTTTGATATTGACCTAAATCTCCCATCTCTGCACCCTTCTCAGTTTAGACAACCACCAGCTACAGAGGGGTTTTGTATTTAAGTCCATTAAAAGTTTCAGAAAAAAAAAACAAAATAAATCAAAATTTATTTTCTTGACCACATTTGAAGTACTCAGTAGCTGGAAGAGCCAGCAGAAGACAAAACAGAGGTAAGAAATGCAGATGCAGGGAGGGCCATGTGCTGCTTCCCGACTCTGTTACATAAGCCTGGTGACACTTCTCACACACTACGGACTTCTCAGGGCCCTCACAAACTGAAGAAGGATGCTAAAAAGAAATCTCACACTAGCTCAGAATTGAGTATAATAAAGGGTTATTCATTTAGGGGTAGACTCACAGATCATAATCCTCTGCACGAATGGGGAACACCGTCAGAAGAGAGGTCAGACATGTGCTTTACATTGGCATTTATAGGATAAGAGGCCACACCCAAGTGGGCAGGTAACTTAAAGGCTACTGGCTGTAGGAATTTCTACAGCACCTCCCCGTTTTGTGTAAATAAGAAAGTTCTAAGTCTAATACAAAATTATATACAATAAAAACAAATATTAGATATAAAAATTAGAAATACAGCCAGCATAAACAGTATTAAGCAAGAAACAGGTGATAAATGTTTCAATAATTATCCTATCCTAAGGAGTTAAGTCTTGTATATAAATAACTTGGCCAAGTCATGAGAGGAAGGTAACTACAACTATCTATCTAGTCTTCAATTCCATCCAAGACCCAAGAAGGGAAATAATATTACTTGAGTAAGCAGGAAGAGCAATCAAGCAACTTCAATAGAACCCTAAGTTATTTAAACGCCATATTCTACAACCACTTTCAAGTGGTTGAAGATCACCTATCTATGCAGAATACAATCTCTATGTATCTAAAGAACCTGACTAGTATAACTATAAGTATGCCAATCATGGATGACTGTTGAC
>JAQHUG010000223.1:45355-57982 GCA_028555095.1 Dicrostonyx torquatus | reverse complement strand
CAGGAGGGCCTGGGACAAGGGGAGTAAATGTAAATTTTTCTTTTAACAATAAAAAAGATAACTTATAAAAAAAAGAATATCTTTTCCCCAACACATATATTTTTGGCACCTTTATTAAGAATCAGACGGCTGTGGTTACACGGCTTATTTTGGAGTCCTCTGTTCTACTCCATTGACACATATGTATGTGTTTCTACAAAACCCTGCATTTGTTTTCCCAGTTCTGTCCGAATTTGAAATCAGGTAATGTGTGCTGGCATTGTTTGTGCTTTTGTTCAGGATTTTTCTGGCTGTTCAACAGAGTCTTAACAATAAAAGAAAGACATTCAGTATTGCTCTATTGATACATATGTCAAAGAAAATGTTAAATCTAAAAAGTTCCTGACACAAAACATCCAGGAAATCTGGGGCACTATGAAAGGCCCAAACCTAAGAATAGTAAGAATACAAGAAGATTCCCAGTTCAAAGACCCAGAAAATACCTTCAACAAAATCATAGAAGAAAGCTTTCTTAACCAAAAGATGGAGATGCCTATAAATGTACAGAAAGATTACAGAGCACCAAATAGATTAGACCAGGAAAAGAAAGTCCCCCCAACATAATAATCTAAATACTAAGCATGCAGAATAAAGAAAGAACATTAAAAGTTGCAAGATAAAACACCAAGTAACTTACAAATGCATACCTATTAGAATTACACCTAACGTCTTAATGGAGACTCTAATAAAAGTCAAAAGGGCCTGGATGTCTTACAGACTCTAAGAGACTACAGATGCCAGCTCAAACTACTGGGCTAACATTCAATTACCATAGAGAGAAAAAAATATTCCACCATAAAGTCAAATTTAATCAGTCTACAAATCCAGCCTTATAGAAGGCACTAGAAGGAAAAGTCCAACTATAGTAGGCTAACAACACCCATGAATACAAAGGAAGTAATCTCACACAAGCAAAATCAAAAGAAGGGAACACACACACACACACACACACACACCCCACTATCACCACTACCAACAACAGCAACAAAATAACAGGAAGTAAGAATCATTGGTCATTAACATCCCTCAATGTCAATAGACTCAATTCCCCAGTAAAAAGACCCAGGCTAACAGAATGGATGTGAAAACAGGATTTATCCTTCTGCTTCATTCAAGAAACACACCTCAGCATCAGCGATGGATATTACCTCAGAGTAAAGGGTTGGAAAAAGGTTTGCCAAGCAAATGGATCCAAACAGCAAGCTGGTGTAGCCACGTGCAACCAGAATTAATCAAAAGGGATGGGAAGGCTACTTCATACTCGTCAAAGGAAAAGTCGACCAAGATGACAATTAAGTTCTGTACATCTATGTCCCAAATGCAAGAGGACCCACATTTGTAAAAGAAGTATTACTTAAGCTTAAATCACACATAGAGCCTCACACCATAACAGTGGCAACCTCAGCACCTCACTCTCTCCCGTGGACAAGTCACCCAGATAGAAACTCAACAGAGAAAGAATGGAGCCCTTTGGGGCTATTTTCCTTCAGACTTAGGTGTCTAGCCCAATTGTAATCAGAGGGCCTCATCCAACAACTGATGGAAACAGAGGCAGAGTCCCACAGCCAAACCTTAGATGGAGCTTGGGGAATCCTGAAGAAGAGGGGGAAGAAGGATTGTAGGGCCAAAGGGACACCACAAGAAAACCCGTAGAATCAACTTGGTCTCACAGGGGCTCACAGAGAGTGGACAGACAACTGGGAGCTGCACCCGACTGACCTAGGCCCTCTGTGTATATACGACAGTTGCACAGCTTGGGCTTCTCGTGGATTCCTAATTGTGGGAGCAGGGGCTCTGTGTCTCTTGTCAGCTTTTAGGACCCTTTCCCTCACACTGGATTGCCTACTCCAGCCTTCAACTTGATATACCATGTTCACTGATGTCCATGGGAGGAGGGGGTACTGTGGGACAATGGTCTTTTATCCTGTCACTTGCATTATTTTTAATAAAATGGTGATTGGCCAGTAGCCAGGCAGGATGTAGAGGCGTGGCAATGAGAATTATGGGAAGACAAAAGATTCAGTCTGCAGTCTGTGACCCAGCCACAGTGAAAGCAAGATGTGACTGCATTGCCAAAAATGGTACCAAGTCACGTGGCTAACATAGACAAGAATTATGTGCTAATAATTTTTAAGAGTTAATAAGAAGCCTGAGCTAATAGGCCAACCAGTTTATAATTAATGTAGACCTCTGTGTGATTTCTGTGGGACTTAAGGCTGCAGGATCTGGTGGGACAGGAACTTCAGATAACAGGAAGTCAGAGGAGAGGTAGGGGGAGGACTGGGAGGAGAGGAAGAAGGGGAAACAGTAGTTAGGTTGCAAGATAAAATAAAATATTGCTGTTTAGCCTCTACACACATATGCACATTTGTGCTCACTCTCCTGAATGTATAAATGCACTCTCTCACAAGTACATATCTCTCTCTCACACACACATACAAGCATGTGTGCACACATACACGCTCAAATTAAAAGTAAACATTCATTTTAAAATGTCTGGTATAATTTAACAGTGAACCAGTTCCATAGTTCCATCTTAGACTTTTCCTTATTGGATTTTTTTTAAAAAACTGTAGCTTTAATATCATTGCTTAAAAAGATAAAAGATATATTTGAGACTAGGTCTGACTATACAGATACTCTGTAGACCAGGCTGGCCTCAAGCTCACAGAAGTCTGCCTGCTTCTGCCTCCCAAGTTCTGGGATTATAGGTGTGTGTCACCACACCTGGCTCAATATCATCGTCTTGTCAATTTTGTTTAGATGTTTTATATGCTCCAGATGTGAGAGTCACAAAGTGGGCACTGGGAACTGAACCTTGGTCCTCTGGAAGAGCAGTCACTCTCCAGCCTCCTACATGACTGTGGGACAAACGAATAAGATCTGAGCTGTATCTCTGAGTGGAAACATGACACTTTCAATTCTTCAGAAGTCCATAGTATCATAGATACATACTATTGCCCCCTCCCATAAGAGTTATTCCAAATGGACCTGTCAATCACAGGACAGGAAAACACACCTCAAAAACTGAAATAGTGAAAACCAGAATACACTCAGGTGTATTTCACTTGACAATGAATGTCAAAATACACTCATGTTTAAAAGACAGTGGGAATGCCAGGCCAGCCTGGTTCACAGAGTGAGTTCCAGGACAGCCAGGTCTACACAAAGAAACTCAGTCTTGATGAAACAAAACAAAACAAAAAAAGAAAAAAAAAAGCTGGAGACAAGAAAGGTCCCTGGTGGCTGTCTGGAATTCTTGCTGTGCTCCTTGTGGAAGCTTCAGTGAGACCCCAACAAGATTCTTGACCCCCAACTTTCTCTGCCTTTCTATCCTGCTTCAAGTCTCAGCAAAGCCGAAGATGCAATAAAAAGATTGCTCAGGCCTTATGCCAAATGAGACATTGATAATGTTCATTACAGATGTGTTTAATTGATGTAGCTTCCCCTACAATCATACCCAATTTGTTACAGCAGTGATAGCAGACACTTCTGAGCATTCCCATGTGGGTCAATGCCTCACGCATGCACTCTCCACACTCGACTCACGATGACAGCCACTGCACAGGAGAGAGGTATCCGGCCTCCTACTGACAAGGGAAGGGAGGCTCAGAGAGGCTCTGCGCTGGCTAGTTTCATGTCAACTCGACACAAGCTCAGGGTACCAGAAAGGAGGAAACCCCAGCTGAGAAAATGTCTGACCACTGTGGGTGGGGCCATCCCTGAGGTGGTGGTCCTGGGTTCTATAAGAAAGCAGGTTGAACAGGGCACGGGGAATAACCCAGTAAGCAGCACCCTCCATGGCCTCTGCATCATCTCCTGCTTCCTGACTCTGGACTGTGCATTCGGAAACAAGCCCTGTCCTCCCCAACTTGTTTTCTCATAGCAATAGAAACCTAGAAACCGTAACTAAGACAGCTTAGATCAGCACAGGTTTGTGTGCTTCCAGAATCCATGTTCTTAACCATACAGCATTCTGGGATAAAATTACTGGCTTCTGAGTCACAGATAAGGAATATGGGAAGAGGCAGACAGAACAAACAGGTAAATCCGGGGTCTAGCAGAGGAAGCTCAGTCTTGATTCTCCTGGGGAACAGAAACCTGGGGCTGTGGGAAACAGGAGCCTAGGTGAAGGCCTAGGGACTTCACCCCGCCAGGCATGTGCTTTGTGCCTCCGCCAAGCTGTTTCTTTCCATCCACTGAGCTGCGGAAGGAAGGGTTCCACTGGCACCCACTCTCTCTGGGATTGCTGACCTACAGGCTGCTTGTTAGGGGTTTACAAACTTGCTTCAAGGACACCACAGGAGAATATACATTTCCCCACATACTGCTTTGCTCTTCTCTAAGAAGAAATAAGCACACAATACAATAGAGCTTAAAGAAAAGGCCTGAAGAGGTAACCATTGATTTTCTGTGAAGTCTTTTTCTTAAAATACCTTTAGAGAGCAGGGGTTACCCCCTACTTCCCAGGGGTTCCTCAGAACCATCCTTCCTATCCTTCAGTTGGAGGTGAGGAGGGATGAGAAGGCTCTACCCCCCCCACCTTCATTCAAGCCCAGCACATGGCTCTCCCAAGTTGCCTTAAACCAGCCTTAATGCTCTGTAGCAGCAGCACTGAGCTAGGCTGCACAGACACTGCCTGCTAGCTGGCAGCCAGGCCCCAGGAGTAAGTCACCAATCAAAAGCCTCAGGAGTAGGGCTCTGTAACAGGCTTCACAGTCACCTACTGAAGCAGAGGGGCCTCCTGGAGGCAGCAGCTGTGTCACTAATGGTTCATGGCTCCTTTCCCACATGATGAAAAGACACTGGAGAGAAACATGACTTTCTTGTATGAAAAGCTAAATGCTTAAAAAAAAAAAGATTAAGAAAAAGAAAAAAGTATTACACCAACACTACCTTAAGGAGATAAAATACAAAGCACATTTGTAAATTCAAAATTCTCTAATAATATTTTGTAAAATAATTGTCAAAAGAAATGGGTGAAATTTGAGTAACACATTGTGCTTATGTGTAATAAGCAGTCAATATAAAGACATTTATCAATGACATCATTAACATTTTATTTCATATTAACCTCTGATGTGCATTATACACATATAGTTGTTGGTACAAAATACAGCTCTTGCTTCAAAGGGGATAAAAGATAATTTTCTCTGAGTCAAGTAAGTGACCATTGTAATGATTCTCTGTCCCTTTAAGGGCGAGCCACGCCCACTCCTCATCTGCCTGTAAGCCTACAATTTGCAGCCCCATTCTCTCTCTGTGCCCATGGCTCTTGGGAGAGGCAGCCGGCCTTCTCCCATTCCCCCCTTCCCTCTCTCCCTTCCCTTCTTTCTTTCCTTCTTTCATTTTCTCTCCTCTTCTGCTTCTTTCCCTCCATAATCCACCTTAATAAATGCTTAACTTTAATATCTGTCTGGTTTGATGCTACCGCCTCCACTGCCGCCATTTTGCCTTGCGGTTCCTGCGCAAGCTGCCGGGGACCCGTGCGTGGTCTCGTGCCACCCGCGGGGACCCATAGCAGCTGCGGGAACCCCAATTATTAATAATTATCACAACAACCATGACCCAGGAACATGTAGTTTACCCTGAACGATGATGTGCAAGATAGGACCAGTGTGGTGTGGCTAAGGGGAGGTATCACTGTAGATACAGGAGCGGGAGCAGCCAGAGACATCTGGGAGAGTGCAGAGCAGAGACAGAAAGAAGGAGCCTGACAGCAGACTGGACATGGCCAGGGCTCCATGAGGATTTAGTATTGGATTTGTTGTATGGGACATGTCTTTGCCTAGAGTTGTATAGATGGTTAGATGTAAATGAATGGAGGGAAGGATAGCAGGGGATTGGGGCGGCGGCGGGGGGGGGGAGGGGGGACAGTGAGAACAGAAGGGGATGGAGAGAGAGGAGAGAGAGAGAGAGAGAGAGAACGAGACCACAGTGAGAGCAGCAGGTTCTCTGATGCTGGTTTCACGTGCTTCTCCTTTGGGAGCACTTAAATACCCTGTGGGAGTGGCATGCTGGGATTTGGAGTCCAGACCAATACAACTCTCAGGCCTGGGGGCTGGGATGGATGCAAGGGGCTGGGGGTCTATGCTCCCAACTAAACACCAAATCCTTAGGTCAGAGCCTGGGCCCTGGAGCGCTGACAAGCTAGGATCAGGGACTACTGAAAAGGATGCATGTTCAACTGGTCCCACTGGGAGAGGAACAAATACTGAGGCCTAATGACATCTTCAGTTCACCTGCCAGTCCAACTTCTGGCATGGGCTTAGGTTTACAAAGGAAGTGAGACAGGCGCAAATGGTGACGATTTACTGATCCTTCGACGTCTCAGTGGCACTCTGTCCTGCAGTGCGGTCTAACAGCTTGTCAGGGCCATGTGAGTGAACTCTTCCTACTTTTTCTTTCCTAGCAGGGGACTGCGGGAACAAATGCAATCCCTTGAGACTTCTATTCTCAGCAGTCAAAGGAAGGCCACAAGGATGTCTGTCCTTAGAGAAGCTTTGCTCCCACCGGGATGAATTATGAATTACAGCCAGGTATGAATAATTCCAGTGTTTGAGAACAGTGTCTAGAATTAAGTTGGTGATTTATCTGTTTATAGAACTTACTTAAATATTAACTACTAGTCTTTCATATTGTTTTTCTTTTAATTTTTTTCTGAGACAAGATCTCATGTATTCATAGCTGGCCTTGAAGGGCTGATCCTTCTGTTTCTACCTCCCAGGTGCTGGGAGTACATGTGTGAGCCAGCAGGCCTGGCTAGTCTATCAATTTTTATATTATTCTATTTCTAAATATCTGGTCTTTTTGGAAATTATCTCCATTCATTTACATCTAACCATCTATACAATTCTAGGCAAAGACATGTCCCATACAACAAATCCAATACTAAATTTTTTATATCTCTCTCCCTGTTAGGACTCAGGCATTATGCTGGCCTGCCCTGTTATCTGGCAGGATCTACCCAGGCAGTACCCTGGCCAACCCAGGGTCCTAGTCTGTACACAGGGAAAAGGTCCCTTTAAGACAACCTCTGCCCACTCCCCATGTCTTCTGAAGAGGCAAGCAGGTCTTTGCCTCTCTCCCTTTCTCCCTCCCTCCCTCCTTCCCTCCCTCCCTCTGTTCCTTCCTCTTTCTGTCTCTTTCTCCCTTCCCTCCCTTCCACCCTCCTCTCAATAAACTCCACACTCAAACTCTGTGTGGATGGCATATTTGTCACCCGCTGCAGAGGTCTCTCTTGTGGTTCTCACCTGCTGTGGGGCCTGCCCCATTCCAACTTGTGCCATAATCGTGACACTCCCAAAGAAAAAAAATTGTTCTGGCTTTTCCCTCCCTCCCTTCCTTCCTCCCTCTCTCCCTTCCTTCCATCCTTCCTTCCTTTGAAACTGTGTGCTCTTACATACCCCAGACTGACCTGGGACTCCTCATCCTCCCTGCTTAGCCTCTTCCGGGCTGGGATTGCAGGTTGGTGCCATGCCTCCCAGCCTTGGTGGTTCTACCTTTGAAATAGCTCAGGTAAATTTTGAAAATTTAGATTCCAGTGTTTCACACCGTACATCTGATGAGCCAACATTATTGGCTGAGGCTTAAAATACATGCAGAATTCAATCATTTACCATGGTTGGTTCAGAATGCACTATCTCCCCTGACACCTTAGCATTAGCGAAAAGAGCAGCGTAAGAAAGAACTTCTCCCTTCCCTCTTCTTCCCTACACAAACTGGGAAGATGGCTTGGGTCTTCTCCATTTTTCCTCCTCATAGCAGGTCATGTGACTCATTTAAGAGATGCCTTTCTTATACCCAGGTGAAAAGAACACCCTACTCTTTTAATCTTAATTTCTTCCTGCTGAAAAAAAAAGACTGTGGATTAGGGAATTTATGAGCAACATATTGCTTAGAAATCTAAAGGTTGGCCTTCAATTCTATTTCCCCCTGACAGTCCACTGTTGTTTAAAACTAAGCATGAAAACATACAAGCTGGGACTGGAGAGTTGGTTAAGTGGTTGAGAGCCCCTGCTCCCTTTGCACAGGGCTTGGGTTTGGTGCCCAGCACTTTTCATGGAGATTTACAAGCACCTTCTCTCCAGTTTCAGTGGCTACAACAACCTCTGCAGACAGCCTCCGGCTGAGGAAGTGCGGTCACTCCCTTCCTCCACTCTTCAAGGCTGCTCAAGCCTGGCCTTAGGGGACCAGCCTGATTCTGCTTTCCCCCAGGCTACTTTCCTTATCCAGTCTACTCTCTTCTGAATAACCACGCCCCCATCTATCCACACTCCCTCCCTCACCCAAAAGATGATAAGGTGTGTGGTATGAACTTGATAAACACTTGCTGAGTGAATGAATGATGCATACTAACTAGTAAAACTTTCAGTAGCCTAAAATATTTATTGTGTTTTTCTTCCCACACTAGCCACAGAAAATCTGTGGGCAATTTATTTAATTTTATGGTGTTGTTACAGATGTGGAGAGTTGGTTCTTTGTGAAATCAGTATGTTTACGGAACCATCTTGTCCGTCAGCACTGTGCTCTGTTCTCAACTGCTTCCAGCCTGTGTTCGTGGAACTCCAATTGAGGGCATTAGCATCGCACAGCAGAATGACAGAAACAGCCTCTGTCTTCACTGCTGAGTACTTCAGTGGCCCAAATGCACTTCCCAGCAACTAACCCAAGATGCTCAGTTTGTGTGGTCTCAGGGCCAGGCTGTGTGTGCCGCATTACACCCCCCCCTTCCCAGGCCCAAGATGCTAGACATCCTCAAAATAAGTTAAAGGAAATTTAAGAATATCTCTGCCATTGTGGCTTCTTGTACAAAACAGCGTTGTCTGTCCCCACCCCAGAGACTAAGTGGTTCAAATCAGAAAGCAGAGCTGACTTCCAAGACACACATTGTGTTATTGACCTCATTGATTGATAGAGTGTGAGCAGTTGTCTTACTGACCTCCTTGATAGAAGTGTGAACAGTGGCATCTGATGGTCCTCATCTTTCAGCACAGACCCTTCTGCCACGTGCCATCCTCTTGTTAAGGTTCTGTGAAAGGGGCATAGATATTATTCAAAGTCGTCATTTTCATTCATTCAACTCTTGCTAGGCATAAAAATTCACTTCAGGCCGGGCGGTGGTGGCGCAAGCCTTTAATCCCAGCACTCGGGAGGCAGAGGGAGGCGGATCTTTGTGAGTTCGAGACCAGCCTGGTCTACAAGAGCTAGTTCCAGGACAGGCTCCAAAGCTACAGAGAAACCCTGTCTCAAAAAACCAAAATAATAATAATAATAATAATTCTATAAACCAACAACATTAGAGACTACAAGCATTCAAACTTCAAAAGTATTCATCAAAGATCCACTAGCTTATTTTTACATTCAAACTGTGAATATTCCATAAAATATTTCATATTTATATATGAGTGTATAACTATGTGCAAACAAGCAAGAAAATTCCAATAAGCAAGAAGAAGGAAAAGTGCTCAGGTTGAGACTACCTATTTTGTAGAGTGATCAGAGAAAGGTAATTATAATTTCATTTTTCTTAGGTTTGGTTTCTTCCTTTAGCCAGACTTTTGTATTATACTGGAATCTACTGTGCTAGTTAAATTCCCTGTATGTCTGTCTTTAAACATTTCCCTCTAATAAAAAAGAGATAAAGTTTTACCAGATCATTAGGAAAATGAAAACCACAGATGTTATTAATAAAATATCCTTTAAAATTANAAAAAAAAAAAAAAAAAAAAATTCACTGCAGTTACCAGCAGAGAAGTATTCCCGCCCTGGAGCTTTCCTTCTCTACCCAGCAGGAAGTCCCTGCGCTTTATAATCACACTTAATCAGGAGCAGAGTCCTTCCCTGTTTTGATCTTCCATTTCATTTCCACAGTAATTTGATGTGCGTGTGGACAGGGGCGGTGTGAGGAAGTGTAAACAGTGCTCAGTTATCACAGCTCTGGCTCAGACCAGACCTCCCTGTAATCCAATTCTGTGCAGCACAGTTTATGCCATGGAGCAGTAAACACTAATAAAGACCAACTGCAGGAAGGGGTGGCTCAGTGTCTCTGGGTTTGCTGCAGGGACCAGGACAAAGCCTCAACCTGCTCATGACTTGCCATATAATTTCAACCAGGGACAGAAGTTGGGTTTTAAGAGGCATGCGTTTCTAACAGTTTAGGTGACTGCCATACCCAAACATCATAGCTACATTCTTGAGCTGGTCACCTCCTGTACTACCAGCAAACCTTCAGACGGCGGAGTGCTGACTGTCCAGCCCATCCCCTCCCCCTGAGCCTGTGTTTTTGTGTTCTGTTGTGGTTGTAATCAACTATCACAAACTCAGAGTCTCCATCAACATAAAAAAGCTCTCCAACAGATCTGTAGGCCAAAGTGAGGTGCAGATGGCTCAAGTTTCACAGGCTTAAATCGCCATCTTGGCAGGCTGTGTTCCCTTCCTTATGACTCCTCTACCTTTGAAAAGCCACCTCCCTTCCACAGCCATGAACACTTCTCTCTTCAAAGCTGGCAAAGGCAGAGCAAAACCTTCCCATACTGTCCCATTGGCCTTCTTTATCCTCGCCTGCCTCCTCTTGCCTCTTCTGCCACGTTCACGTTCACACACAACACCCACATCACCATTGTCGCAGCCGTGACCACATCACACCACCTGTTGACTGTGTTGTAAGAGAAGGGAGTGGGGAGCGTCACTGGATCCTCACCGAGAGCCCAGTCACTCACTCGTGCACCTCCCATCCATATGATTCTGCCACACTGTTCCTAGCCTCAGTCTCTGGAGCTGCTAGAATGCACTCTCCTGCATGACAATTGCTCTTCTCACTCTTCCACACCCTCCTTCCCTGTCCACACCTTCAGCCACTGGTCTGTTTCACAGGGAAGACAGGCGTGATCAGAAAAGATGCTTCTGTGAACTCCTTCCAGCAAGTGTCCCATGGACACTGTCTTCCTCTTAATAATCTGTGAACAGTGTGGCCTTTGCCCACAGACAGTTCTCCCTCTTCTGTCAAAGTCCCAGCCTTACATTCTTGGCTTATTCTTGTGTTAGACCGCTTATTGCTAGGGCAAACTACCCAACAGAAATAACTTAAGGGAGGAAGTCTTGTTTTTGTTTTGTTGCTCATAGCTTCAATCCATGGACAATTGGTTACTTGTCTGTGGGCCTTTGGAGAGGCAAAAATATCACGGAAGAAAGCTAGGGTGGGAGAGACTCCACTTGGGGAACAGCCAGTTGACAAGGGAGCCAGGAACTAGAAAGTCTGTGCCTGAATGAACCAGCCCCCTATATCCTTTATTTCACTCGGGACCCATAGCCTATTGGGTGTCACCCATATCTGGGAGTCATGCTAACCCTCTCTGAGGACATCATCACAGACATACACAGAGGTGTGCTTTACTAATCTCTTAGGTTCTTTTAATCCGAGCAAGTTGACAAGCAAGACCAACTGTCACAATTCCCATTGCAAAATGACATGTCATCTTATAGAAAAAAATACCTCCATCAACCCCACTGTCACAGCTAGTACCTCATTTCTCCTATCCTTTAGAGAAGAACACCCCAAAAGAACACTTCCTGTCTCCTATTGCTTTTTTCCGTTTCTGTGGATGCACTGTGTAACAAGCTGTTCAGGTCAGCACCGACTGCTGCATTGCTAGATCCAGTGGCTGTTGCTCCTGATGTCTCTTTCCATGTTGGTGGCTCTACTGAGCTTGTGACATGTTCTCCATTTGGCTTTGGGAACCTGTGCTTTGCCAACCATCCACAGTCTCCTCACCATTTCCCCTGGAATGAAGAATCACATGGGTTCATCATACTTCATATCGCCTGTCCTTATACTCTTCTCATTTTCATGATTTTAGATACCTCTGTGTGCTGGCATGCTAATATGTGTGCATCCAAATGTAGTGCTTCCCCATATCCTAGACTCATAGCCAACTGTTTATTTCCCTCGGGAACTCCAATGCCTGAGAGATGTCTTAAAACTTAGCCTGTCCCAAACTAGCTAGTGATACCACTCAAACTTGATCTTCTGCTCGGCAGTCTATCGCAAGTCCATCTTCCTGTTGATTCCATCCCTAGCCAATCTACCACAAGTCCATCCAAGTACAGAGTCTGTCCACTTCTTATTATCTCTACTGTCTCCCTTCCCAGCAAGGTCCTCATCAGCTGGCCTCAGTTATGACTTCCTGACTACTCTTCCTGCTTCTTCTATTGCTGCACAGTAATAGATTATAGCATCCAAAATATCATTCTTGTAAATCTGTCAACGTAATCCACCATATAAACAAACTGAAAAATAAAAACCACATGATCATCTCATTAGATGTTGAAAAAGCATCTGACAAAATACAACATACCTTCATGATAAAGGTCTTGGAGAGAGCAGGGATACAAGGAACATACCTAAACATAATAAAGGCAATATACAGCAAGCCGACAGCCAACATCAAACTATATGGAGAGAAACTCACAGTGATCCCACTGGAATCAGGAACAAGACAAGGTTGTCCACTCTCCATGTCTATTCAATATAGTTCTTGAGGTCCTAGCTAGAGCAATAAGACAACGAAAGGAGATCAAAGGAATACA
>JAQHUG010000223.1:23212-35093 GCA_028555095.1 Dicrostonyx torquatus | reverse complement strand
TTCCTTCCTTCCTTCCTTCCTTCCTTCCTTCCTTCCTTCTTTTCTTTGTTTCATGCCTTTGTGGACCTGACTCCCACTAACAGAGCAACCACAGCCTGCCAGGAGCATGATTCTCTGGTGCAAAGAACAAAGAAATTACACGTTATGTTGGTTCTGTCCTTGCCCAGAAGTGACACACATCTCATTGGTCTAAACAAACCAGACTATGCTGGTCACGATTATAAGATAGATTTACAATCCTCTCACAGAAAAGGGTTCTATAGTGAAGGGAATTGAATCTGGGTGATCATCCACAGACCAGCAAGCCCCACAAACCCATGGACACTTACACAACTCCTAATTACCAAGCCATGTTTTCTCTTTCCCCTGTGAGTTATCTGAGACCTTTTGAACACTTTTGCACTAGAAGCATTTATCTTGGTCAGGGTTATATCATTCCACCTGCTGTTTCCCTAACTGTAAATCTCAAGAACAGAGGTTGTAGCTCAAACTCTCTTCTTACAGAATACCCTAGACTCCCCCGAGCTGTGCTCACTGTTGTGTGCTCAGGGTTCTACACTTGACATGAATAATGTCCACTAGGGAGCCATCTGAGCAATCGTTTGCAAGGCTCCAAGGCTGAGCTAGTCAGCAGGCTGCTGAAGTCCGAGCTACCTCTTTCCCCTGTTTCTCTGTGCAATATGTTGAGTAGTTATAGAATAAGTCTCAGGTGGATATAACTGCTGTGACAGATGTGTGTCACTTCTGGTGGTACACATCTATGATCCCATGCATGAGGATCATCTCGCTAGGTAGACAGTTAGGAAACGCAGGCCCTGGGTGGATTTAATCTCATAGGCATGTCCTAAAATGGCTGGAAAATGGTGTCCACTTTCTGATTCTTCCTCACTGAGACTAGCAAGTGTGGGCTCTTTAGAAGGGCTGTTATTCTTGGCTTATGCTCGACATGAGTAGTCTGTCATAGGCTTTATACAACTCAGCCCTTCCACCTTTGTTTGACCCACTAAGTCTTGAGGAGCTGCAGGGAAAGCTTGTCTTCATAGGACTAAGTCCTCTTACTCCAAGGAGAATGATGGATTCTGGCTTCAGATCCCCAACTCTACTGAGAAGTCTGATTTCTTGTTTACTTTAATTTTAATTAAAATTGGGCTGTGCAAATCTTTCTGACCTTTAATTCTTCAGTCAGTGTAGTCAAAGAAACATCCTTGCATCCCTAGATGATGCCAATGGGGAAAGTGTAAACATGGTGCAGGAGAATTGTCTGTATTCTGTCAATCATGTTTTAAACAAATGCTGATTGGCCAGGCAGGAAGTATAGGTGGGACAACAAGACAGGAAGTAAAAGTGGGGCAATGAGAACAGGAGAATGCTGGGAAGGAGGAAGCCCATTCCTCCTCAGTCTTGCCCAGACCACTGAAGAAGCAGGATGTGACCTGCCCCGCTGAAAAAGGTACTGAGCCATTGGCTAACATAGATAAGAATAATGGGTTAATATAAGCTACAAGAGCTAATAAGAAGCCTGAACTAATGGGCCAATCAGTTTATAATCTTCTGGAGACCTCTGTGTGATTTTCTTTGGGAGTTGCCAGCTGTGGGAACTAGGCAGGACAGAAACCCCAATGAGCAGGCCCTCATGCTACATAAACAGAGGCAATAGAGCACTTGCTAGCATACACCAGGCCCTAGACTCAACCCCCAGTTCATCCCTCCCACCCCTGTAAAATCAGTTAACGGGTGTCAACAGAAGTAACTTGCAGGCAGTATTTTGCTTATGTATTTATATCCAAAACTCTCCCCCTTTCTGATTGTTGTATCAGTTAAAATTTCATACACTTGTAAATAATTTTTTTAAAACTACAAATAGTGACTTAAAACAGAAAGATTTTAAAACTAGATGTGTTTTTGTTTTCATGCAGCATGAAGCTTTATGTAAGCTGAGCTGGTTCAAAATGAAGCTCAACGATTCTATTAGAGACCCAGACTCTTGACTCTTCTTTTTCCTTTTTTTTTTTTTTAAAAAAACAACAACAACAAAAAATAACAAAATAAAATATAAGATACAAAAACCATCCCATCAAATTTGGACATGACAAAACAATAGAAGTAAAAGAGCCCAAGAGAAGACACAAGAATCAGAGATCTGTGCATCCACACACTCAGGAGAGCCATGAAGACAGCAACCTGAAGGCTAGGCTATACACTCCTAGTACCTGGCATGCTGCCTCAGTCTGAGAGTTCATATGAGCTTTTCTCAGTTGGTTTAGGGCTTTGTGTTCTTGGTGTCCTTCATCTCCTATGGCTCTTACACTCTTTCCATCTTCTCTTCCGCAGGGCTCTCTGATCTCTGAGGGAAGGGATTTGGTGGGGACATCCCATTTAGAGCTATGTGTTCCAAAGTCTCTCCATCTGCATAATGTCTGGGTCTCTGTGTTTGTTCTTTTTTGCTACAGGAGTCCGATGATGGCTGAGCAAGCACTGATCTGTGCCTACAGAAGAAAATTATTAGGAGTTATTCTAATGTTACCTCTTTCTTTCTTTTTTCCAGAAGTATCTGTTTTCCCCCTAGTCTTTAGACTATATAGTCTGGTTCTTAGTCACCCAGTATGGGTTCATCTCAGGAATGGGCCCTAAGTCCAATCAGATATGTCTTTATGATTCTCTGAATTTCCTCGGTGTCTATTTTCATATCTCCCTTTTAATTTCTGATTTTATTAATTTGGATATTCTCTCTCTGCCTTTTAGTTTATTTTCATAAGCGTTTGTCAGTCTTAAAGATTTTCTCAAATAACTTTTTTTCGTTAATTCTTTGTATTGCTGTCTGTCTCTAGTTTATTGATTTCAGCCCTGTCTTTGATTATTTCCTACCATCTACTCCTTTTGGGTGTGATTTCTGCTTTTTGTTCTTTAGGCTTTCAGATGTGCTGTTAAGTTGCTAGGATGAGATTTCACCAGTTTTTTGTTTTGTTTTTTGGGTTTTTTTTTGAGACAGGGTTTCTCTGTGTAACTTTGAAGCCTGTCCTAGCACTTGCTTTGTAGACCAAGCTGGCTTCGAACTCACAGATATCCTCTCTCCTGCCTCTGCCTCCCAAGTGCTAGAATTAAAAGCATATACCACCTGCCTAGCTTACTTTTGGTTTGGTTTTTTATGTAGGCACTTAGTGCTATGACCTTGACTCTTAGAAACTTTCTCTGTATGTTCCAAAAGTTTGAGTTATGTCATACATTAATTTTTATTCAATTAAAAAGTCTTTAATTTCTTTAATTTTATCTTGACCCATTTTTCATTCTTAGAGAGTTGTTCAGTTTCCAAAGTTTCTAAACTTTCTGTTGTTTCTGTTGTTGTTGATTTCTAGCTTTAATTTGTGGTGGTCTGAAAGAATGGAAAGAGTTATTTCCATTTTCCTGTCTCTGTTAAGATTGCTTTGTGTCTGAGTATGTGGTCCCTTTTGGAGGAAGTTTCACATAGTAAAGAGAAGATGGCATATTGTTTTGTTTCTGGGTGAAATGGTCTATAAATATGTTAAGTCTATTTGGTTTATAACATCTGTTAGCCTCAGTATTTCTTTGTTTTTATCTGGATGTTCTGGCAAGAGTGCAGTATTGAAGTCTCCCACTATCAGTGTGTGATGCTCAATAAATGATTTAAGCTATAGTAGTGTTTCCTTTACAAAGGTGGGTGCCCTTGTGTTTGGGAAATAGATGTTAAGAACTGAAATGTCCTCTGGGTGGATTTTTTTCATAAATGTGTCGTGTTTTTCCTCATCTCTTTAGTTTTAGTTTGAAGTCTATTTTATTAGATATTAAAATAGGAATCCAGCTTGTTTCTTTGGTTCATTTTCTTAGAATATATTTTTCCAACCCTTTTCCTTAAGATATCTATATTTAGTGTTGAGGTGTGTTTCTTGTGTATGTTAGAAAGATACATCCTGTTTTCCCATTCATTCTGTTAGTCTGTGACTATTTTTGGGGAATTAAGACCATTAATATTGAGAGATATCAATGACCAGTGACTGTTGATCCCTGTTATTTTGTTGATTGTTGATCCCTGTTATTTTGTTATTGCTGTTGTTGTTGTTGTTGTTGGTGGTGGTGGTGGTAATATGTGTGTTTCCATTCTTTTGATATTTCAGGTCTGTAATTATTTACTCTAATGTGGGATTTACCTCTATGTGCTGTGATTACCATTAATGAATAAAGAAACTGCTTTGGACTTATAGCCAGGCAGAACTTAGGCAGTCAGGGAAATCTAGGCTGAATGGCTGGAGGAAGAAGGGTGGAGTAAGGGAGAAGCAATGTAACCACCAGAGTCAGACATGCTGAAACTTCACGGGTAAGCCATTGCCATGTGGCGATACACAGATTAATAAAAATGGGTTAAATTAAGATGTAAGAGTCAGCCAAAAAAAAAAAAAGAACAAAAGAACTAAGCAGTGATTTAATTAATACACTTTCTGTGTGGTTATTTTGGTTCTGGGTGGCCGGGATGAACAAGCAACTTCTTACTACATTATCCCCTGTGCTTTCATGGTTGCAGTTAAACTCCTTGGTTGGAGTTTTTCTTTTAGCACTTTCTGTAGTGCTGGATTTGTAGATAGATATTGTTTAAATTTGGCTTTATCGTGGAATATCTTGTTTTCTCCATCTATGGTGATTGAAAGTTTTGTTGGGTATAGTAATGTAGGCTGGCATCCATGGTCTCTTAGAGTCTGCAGCACATGTGTCCAGACCCTTCTGGCTTCTAGAGTCTCCACTGAGAAGTCAGGTATAATTCTAATAGGGTCTGTCCTTATATGTTATTTGCTCCTTTCCCCTTGCAGATTTTAGTATTCTTTCTTTCTCCTGTGTATTTAGTATTTTGATTATTATGTGGTGAGGGGACTTTTTTTTTCTGGTCCAATCTATTTGGTGTTTTGTATGCTTCTTGTACCTTATAGGCATCTCCTTCTTAAGGTTATGAAATTTTCTTCTATTATTTTGTTAAAAAATATTTTTCTGGGTCTTTGAGCTGGTAATCTTCTTCCTATATTTTTAAAGTTGGTCTTTTTCATAGTGTCCCAGGTGTCCTATATGTTTTGTGTTAGGAGATTTTTAGATTTAACATTTCCTTCAACCAATGTATACATTTCTTCTATTGTGTCTTCAATGCCTGAGATTCTTTCTCCTATCTCTTATATTCTGTTGGTGATGCTTATCTCTGTAGTTCCTTATTGAATTCCTAAATATTGCATTTCCAGAATTCTCTTGGCTTGGATTCTCCTTATTGATTCTATTTCCATTTTCAAGTCTTAAACAGTTTGTTTTTTTGTTTGTTTGTTTTTCTTTCATTTCCTTCCTTTGTGTTTCCCTCAATTTCCTTCAGAGATTTATTCATGTCCTCTTTAAGGACCCTATCATTTCCATACTGACTGTTTTTAGGTCTTTTTGTTGTCTTTTAGCTATGCTGGAATATTCAGGCCCTTGTGTGGTAGGTTTGCTGGGCTCTAGTGGAGTCACATTGTCCTGGTTGTCATAGATTGGAGTTTTTATGCTGGTATCTAGGCAGCTGGGATGTGGATGAATATAGGTTTAGATGCTGACATATGGTTTTGTCTTTGTTGGGTGGGTGTTTCATTCCTTGGTTTCTGTTTCCTCTCTGGATTCTAGGAAAATGTGATGACTGTGTGTCGCCTGGTAGGAAATTTTCTGTGAATCAAATAGATGTGGCCAATGGGGGTTCAAGGTAAAATATGTTTCTGGGTATTGGGTGCTGACACTTAAGAGTGGCTAGGAGCCTGAAGGAGTTCACAGGAGGGAGGAGAGCAGAGAGTTCCCCCAGGATCTGCTGATTTTATCTTCTTGGAATGGGGACAGACAATGAAGAGAGGTCACTGTAGAGGGCCTGCTAGTGTACTGGGGATGAGCCTGGGGATTGCATCTGGAGGGAGAGAAGGAGAAGGGAAGGTCTATAGTCAGCCTACCTGGTTCCCTGGCAGGAATGGCCTGGGGGCTAGCAGGGGGTTCCTGCAGGAGCTGGATGGTGGGATAAAGCATTGAGTTGGGGTGGAGTGGGGTTAAGAGGATGGGAAGGACTATAGGATTCATAGGAGATTCAGGCAGGATGGAGCGGGGAAGGAAGGCTGCAACAGGTGTTCTTGCAGAGCTAGGGATGAGACTGGGGGTTGGATTTGAAGGAGAGGAGGGAGTTGCAAAGAAGATCTCAGTTAACTTACCTGTTTTCGTGGTCTGCTCAGCTGGGTTTTGCCCTCCCTCTTTAATGTGATAATTTTCACACCATGCTTGTCAGTTCATGGCTCTTACCCCTTTTGAGTCTCACTTCCATGTCCAAGAAGGTCACAAGGATGGGGAAAGGGAAAGGAGTACTCTTTTTTAAGTTTTACATTTTCATTCAGAAAGTGACATTCTGGAGATGCCCCCACCCCAAGGGCTTCTTCTGTATTTTAGCTATCTGAAGGGAACGACTAACAGCAGTGTCCATTCATATGAATGAAGTGTGAGTTTAGCTCAGGCAGAATGAAATGTTTTCCACAAATTCTTTTTGGATGTGTTTTACCCAACAATCCTTTGTCTGATATGTATAGTTCCTATGATGCCATCTAATCAGGTACCTAAATTAAACATTCACATCTACCTCCTCATAACCCACGAGACTGTACTACGGAGGAGCAGCTGTCCTGGTCATTCTTGCTGGGAGCTGTGCTTTCTCCCTTGGTGAGCAGCCTGACTGCCAGGTGGTTTTGATTGGAATCTATGGAAGCCAAGTTATTCTTTGATGATCAAAACTGTGCAACAAAATTATGTTTACTTTCTGTTATGTCTAGAGATATTATTAACAAAACCCATCTGATTTCTGAATTCCCTTGTTATTTTGTTTGGAGACTGAGTTTTCTTCTGTAGAAGGCTGGAGTTGAACTTGTATTACTCTTGCTTCAGCTATTGGGAGCTGGGATTGTAAGTGTTGTCTTAGAGTTTCCATTGCTGTAAGAGATGCCATGACGATGGCAACTCTTAAAAAGGAAAACATTCAACTGAGGCTGGCTTGCAGTTTAGAGGTTTAATCCATTATCATCATGGCAGGAAATTTGGAGGCATGAAGGCAGACATGGTGCTGGAGAAGTAGCTAAGAGTTCTATATTTCTTGGGCCAAAATTATCTCAGGGCCTGTACCTCGAGCCCTATAGGACAGAAAAAAGCCCGGCTTGAGTTCAGGGCCTATACTTCAAGGCTTGTAGGACGGAGAAAAGCCTGGCTTGAGTTTAAGTGAGGATGAGACAGCAAAAACTAGGTAGAGGCCCCTCCAGCCTAGGGGAGGGCTTGGTTGTCTCTCATTGGCTGGAGGTACCCTCAAAGGATGTCGTTTAACCTTTATAAGCGGAAGCTCACAGTAATAAACTGAGTTCCTGCTTTGACTTGACTCCCTATCGCGTCTGATTGCCCTGCTGTTGTAGGGCTGAGGAATGGGCAGATGCACTCACCTTTCTCTGGGGAATAAGGAGACTCAGGAAGCCTAGCATACATTCAGATCTAAAGGCAGCAGGAAGAGAGAGAGAGACACTAGACCTGTCTTGAGCATCTGAAACCTCAAAGCCTACCCTCAGTGACACACTTCCTCTAACAAGGTCAAACCTCCCAAAAGTGCCACTCCCTACTAACCTATGGAAGCCATTTTTATTCAAACAGGTGTATACCATCAAGCCTTCTATGTTTAAGCTAGTTTTTTTTTATTCAAGTTCATTTTCTCTCTTACCACTGATTTATAGAAGCATGAATTCATCCCCTGATCACACTTAGAGGATTTCCTCTCAGCCTTCTCTATCTGATCCCCTGTCATGTGCCCATTTGGCCTATGTAAAGGACCTGCCCTTACCAGGACATAAGCATTCCCATAGGAAAATGGGTATCTCTAGAATACTGTGACCCTTTAATACAGTTCCTCATGCTGTGGGGACCCCAACCACAGCATTATTTCTTTCTACTTCATAGCTGCGGTTTGGTTACTGTTATGAATAATAATAATGTAAACATGTAGGATATCGGATCTGTGACCCAAAGGGGTTACGACCACAGCTTAAGAGCTACTGCTCTAGATAATCAAGGAGGACCATTTCAGGAGTTCATCTCTAAAGGGCAAAAGATCTGCCTCAAAGGTGTTTGCTGTTTTTCTTGGAAAATTCTCCCTGTGCCAGAAATAATAATAATTCAGTGATAAACATATTGCCACGCTTTCCAAAGTGGGTGAGGAAATAAGAGTGTTTGCAGCTGTCTGCATGCTGGAGCCAGTAGTAAACAACGGGGAGGGAAAGGAGAACACAGAGACACTGGTAGCAAGGTCATGTGACTAGCATTCTTGGGATTTAGTGGGATGCGGAAAACACAGAAGAAGAAGAAATGGATTCACATCCCAGTTTCAATTTCTGCACCATAAATAAATCTGAAGGTTCAGCCTCTCTTGTGTAACCGCCATTGGCGGTGAGCTCTGCTTCTTGCAGCAGTATTGTGTCTCTGACCCTGCGCATGGCAGTGAGCACACTGGGAGCAGAGCTGAGGACTCTGCAGAGGGAATGGCTTCGTGGCAGTTGTCCTCAGATCCTTTATCAATTGCTCAGGGAAGAAAAGAAATTCCAGTAACAGGAGATGAAAAGTGGTTGCCTCCTTTTGCCTTGGAAACTCTAGATGATTCTCAACACTAAAGCTGAGAATTTCCAGAGGTTGCAAATGGCGCCCGCCTTCCTGTCCTCTTCCCTGCCAATTCTTCCTGCCTGAAAAGCACACAGTACAAAAAAGAAAATGCCTGTGGGGAAACACGCACAAGCCTGAAGATGGCTGACTGGGAAGGCAGTGCAGCGCTGTCCTGCACCTCAGATGCAGGGGCACGGGCACTCCATAAGCGCTGACACCCGGTGTTTAGTTACAGGGTTAAACGAACATAAAAACATTGTTCAGGGCTGAACACTGGTCTCATTAGTCAGTTGTCTTGTTCTTGAAAATAATAGACCATTTTTAGGGAAATTTGGCTGTGTTGCTTGACCTCACATAATCCCTGCCTCTGTGGCTGTCTGCCTGTCTGTCTCATTATTTTTGGTTTGGTTTGGCTTTCTTGTCTCTGCACTGATGGGAAAGAACAAGGGCTGTGGGATGGGAAAAAGATGAGGTGTCAGGACCTCAGCCCCAAGGCTCAGGATGTCAGACACAGGAAGATACCCTGGGAGGAGCAAAGTGGCCTCCCAGGTGAATGGGAGACTGGGCAGTAAGACAGGGCAGCTGTGGGGAGGAACTGAGTCAATCGTGAGCCCCTTGCTGTGCTGAGATGGGGCTATAGAAGGTATAGGGTTGGCATCTTGAACTTGCCAGGACACCCAAACTTGATGAAGGTCTACCTGAGACAAGATAACTGCCCAAGGACCAAGCCAGGGAAGTCTCTTCAAAGCCAACAGAAGGGAGCGCAGGCCCAACTGGTTCCCTGCTGCTAGAGGCAGTGAATCCAAAATGGATAAGTGTTCCCTCTACTACCATCAGGCCTCATACAATGTCCAGCTAAAAATAAATGAAATGAAGATACATAAATAAAATGTCTATCTACTAAGGCACCATTTTCCATTTTCAAGCTTAGCAGGGATACAAAGCTTTGAACTGATCCTAAGATGCACTGGGAGGGTGACTCCAAAAGAGGCTGACTGATTACACCGTCCCTCAGTCCCTCACCCTGACTCCACCCCCTCCTGAAGCCCCACAGGGAGAAGGGCTGGTAATTAAAATGAAGCTAAAGGATATTACCTGCTCTTTTCATCTGAAAGTGGTGTGAGCATTTGTCACTGGCGGTCCTGACAACTCCAACAGCTGTGTCCCTGCTGGCCATCCTGTGACAGCATGACCTGAAGTGCTTGACAAAAACAACAGTGTAAACACACACTTTGTGTGAGTATGTAAGAGCGTATTGTGTGGGAAGTGTGTATATATGTGTGAATGAGTGTGCTTGTGTGCAAGTGTGCATGTGTGTGTTCGTATGTATGTATATTGTAAATTTCTAAGTGCCAACTTTTTCTGCTTGGAATCAACACAGAACAAACTCCCCTTCTCATTGTTTTGCACTCACCTGTGGACCAGTTGCAGCATCAAGTACCTTTTCGTTTTATAAACAAAAAGCTTTTTAATATCAATTTAGTTTCTTCTAAACATGGATATTTCCTTAAACTGCAGTCTATGTAACATAAAATTCAATGTTTGGCATTAAGGGAAAACTCAGATTTGGCTAATTTGTGGCTTAAAACAAAACAAAATGTAACACTGCATTCCTTCTTTAAAGAATGAATAGAAATGTAAAGATGACTGAAATAGACACACACACACACACACACACACACAATCAATCTTTTGACTCACACTGTAGCCATGGGTGGCCTGGAACTCACTGCATACACCGGATTGGCCCAAAACTGACAGAGACCCACCTGCCTCTGCTACCTGAGTGCTGTGATTAAAGGTCTTGCCAACATGTCTGATTCTTTCTGCTCATTTTTAAATATGTTTTAAGTTTAATAAGAATGTATTTTTAAGGAAATATTTGCAACTTAGTATCATTGTGTGGAGAATTGTGTTGGGCTTTCCTAAGTGTTTAAGATCACCCCAAGGTAAAGAAACAGGAGTCAACTAGTGCACTGTTCAGTTAAGGCCACGTGTTTCTAAAGTGAAAGTTTATTTGAAACAAAATATTTAAAATAAAAAGAAGGGAATTAAGAAACATATTCTAAATGGTCAAATATACTTTTTCCTGATTTCCTCTTTTGAACGCATTAATTTTCAACAGACTCTAAGGGTGCCTTACATCCCTGAAGCTGGAAGGTTTGGATGGTAAGTGGGAGACTGTCCCACAGACAGGGACTGCAACCTTAAGATAACAGAAACTATGTTGTTGCAAATAAGGTGGGTGTTGTGTTCCCAGCACCTGAGTGGAGTGCGGCCGTTTGTTCCCAGTACCTGGCTCCTGGCTGCGGCTGCTTGCTTATGCCCGAAATAACCACAAGAAAACTGTATTCATTTAAACTCTGCCTGGCCCATTATCACCAGCCTTTTCTCAGCTAACTCTCACATCTAAAACTAACCCATTTCTGATAATATGTATCGCCACTTGACTGTGGCTTACCAGCATGAGTCTAACCAGTGTCCATCTCGGGCTGGAACATCATGGCGTCTCTCCCACTTCCTTCTCTCCCACCACCTTCCATTCTGTCTACTCTGCCCACCTAAGGGCTGTGTCCTATTCTATAGGCCAGGCAGTCCTTTATTCAACCAATGAGAGCACAGAAATACAGAAAGGACCGTCCTACACCACTGTGTTTCCATACAAAGTACAGCTCCTTATTCTTTACCAACTTACTTGATTTTTGTGAGTCTTAAATCATCAATTTACCTAATCTGATATAAAATATATTATGACAACTTTCTGTTTATAGGACAACCTATAATTGGTATCAACCAATTAATCTATAAATATTAGAGACTCTTCATCATATCTTGTAGTTAATATTGTTTTAAGAACTGTGGGAAATAATGTATATGCTTTATTTCTTCTTAGGAATTTGTGATCTCTGTGCAAGAAGAGACAAACATATGAATCATTACGAAACAGAGCGGGACAGTACATACTATGCCACATGTTTACGATTGTCAGTAAAGACCATACCACTGAGTCATTTTGTACACTGTAAAGATGTCTCTGCCTACGGTGCCTTCTGATTGGTTTAAGAAAGAGCTACATGGCCAAGACATGAATCAGAGTTCATGTCTTTTCAACAGCTGGAAGCTGGGCTGAGGATGTAGCTCAGTGGTGTAGAGTCAGGGCCTGCATAGCATTTGTGAGGTTCTGGGTTCCACTCTTAACAAGAGA
>JAQHUG010000223.1:5582-16374 GCA_028555095.1 Dicrostonyx torquatus | reverse complement strand
CCTGGCTTGGGGTTGGTGCTGTAAACGTCTCTGGCTCTGATCTATTCCCTCAGAGGTTACAGACTCTGGTGCACTGAGACCCACAGAGGATCTGTCTCAGGCCTACTCCCTCAGAGGTCCCAGACCCACACCCAGACCTGCAGAGGTTTCTGGTTCCTGCCTACTCCCTTTAAAACAATGAGTTCTTATATACTCAGACTGGCCTTAAAGTCAGGGGCCTCCTACTCTAAAGTGCTGAGATTACAGACATGGGACATAATCCCTAGCAAGTTTTTATTTATTCAGTATTTAATTACATTTAATGAGGCTACAATTACCTAAGTAAAAAGGCTGCTAAAATATCAGGTAGATTTTTGCAATGCTGGCAGGAGTAGGCTCTTTCAAAGGAACTAAAAGGGCGTGAAGGATGTATTGATATGTCTGATCTAGTTTTACATGTGCCAGACAAGGTGTTATCTTTCACATATTAACCTTCCCACTTACTCTACACTTGCTCAGATCCTCTAAGGTGAAATAATGTTATTTCCTTGTAGATGAGAAAATGGAGCTTCACCATATAAGTGGCTTGTTTATTAAGTACAGTGCCAAGGGGATTGGCTGAAGTCATGGTTCAGCAGTTAAAAGCATGTGTTATTCTTGTAGAGGATCAAGGTTCTGCACCTAACATACATGGTTGCTCACAGTCATCTGTAATTCCAGTTCTAGGAATCTGACACCCTCTCCTGACCTCTGTGGGGTTTAGAAACACATGTGGTACACATATATGTAAATAAATCCAAAAAATTTTAAGTACAATGTTAGAAACAATGTTAATCTATACAAAATCTAGAGTCACAATCTGAAGAGTCACGGTGCTCCCCTCCATGTCACAGTCCAGAACTACTCATTGCAGACTATGGTCCTGAAACAGCTACAAGTCAAAGACAGAATTTCATGTCTGGACCTCCCAGAACAGGTCAGAGCGTGATCAGGAAGGCAAAACAGAACTCAAAGAGGGACACAAAACTGAAAGAGCATTGTGTGCGGAGGAAGCACAGAAGGTTGAACGAGAGAGAATATGGCCAAAAATCTCTGAAGTTGTGTTTATGAAACCAAATTGTGTACAATGACTTTATATCCCAATGAAAATGTCTATTTTTAAATAAGGAAATGTCTAGACAGTCTAACGTGCTTCACACAGGGCGAAAATGCAAATGAACGAGATCCACGAGCCAGCAGAGGGCTTAGTTCCGAACCCTGGCAGACTGGTGAGCAGAGAAAAAGCAACTCATTGGCTGAAGAAGCTGATGGAGATTAACGTATGACGAGAGTGTGCCCTGATATATTTAGAACCAAGGATGTATCTTACGGCTGAAAGGCGAGTTGTGGGTCTAGAGAAGACCTGTCAGGAAGCTCCTTTAGAGGAAAGCTAATAAAAGTTGCTAACGGACAGGACATGAGAAAAGACAAGAGAACGTTTCCTCCAACAGCCTTCCCTGAGGCTCACGGACTCTGTGCGTGTCTTTCTTTTAGCACACTGACTTTCTTTCTACCAATGTGCTATTCTGTCTCTTTGCTTCTTCTTCCTTGTGCTGACTGAAATGCCCTACCAGTATTGTCTAGCAGACAGATAATTGACAACATTCTAGGTGGCAGTTGCCATGTTCACAGGAAGGAACAAAGGACCAGATCCTTTAGAAGGAGAAGTAGACCACAGGCCAGGGCTGCAGCTTGGGGGTAAGTCCACCAAGGCTTCTCCCCAGAATGGTACTATGGGGGTGCTAACTTTGAGGAGCTGAGTTCTAGTGGGAAGTCCTCAGGTTCCAGGGGGCATGCCCTCTATGTGGGACTATGTGCTTTCAACCTGTCTTCTTCCTTTTAGTTCCTGGCTCATGGTGCAACTGGTTTTGCTCCCCCATGATATGTCACTCCTGCCAGAATCCCAAAGCTAAGATGCCATGCAACCTTAGAATACAGTGGTTCTCAAGCTATGGGTCATGACTCCTCTGGGGGTCAGATGACCCTTTCATAGGGGTCACTTGCAAGCATCAGAAAACACAAATATTTAAATTATGATTCATAATGGTAGCAAAATTACCATTATGAAGTTATAAAGTAGCAACAAAAATAAGTTTTTAGTTGGGGGTCACCACAACATGTGGAACTGTATTAAAGGGTCGCAGTAGTTGGGGGGTCACCACAACATGTGGAACTGTATTAAAGGGTCGCAGTAGTTGGGGGGTCACCACAACATGTGGAACTGTATTAAAGGGTTGCAGCGTTAGGAAGTTGAGAACCACTGGACTAAAGCTCAAGAGTCTGAGCCAAACTAGATGTTTCCTCATTATAAGTTAATGGCTTCATGTATTTCACCACAGAGAGCTACCTGAGATAGCGAGGGGAAAGCATGCTCAGAACCCACAAGGGTGATGGCTTGTGATAGTCTCTCTGGGTCAGATGTCACACCCTTAACTGTCCTCATTCTGTGAGATAATTGTCCATGTTTAATGAGATGTAAGTGGGGAGGAAGGAGGTGAGACAAATATGTTCCTTCTGAAGGAACTCCCCTGAGTCAGTTCAAAGAACTTCACATAAACCTCTTCCTGTATCTTCCGGAGGAAAAGAGGACATGGGAGAGCAGGTGGGAAGTTCCAGACTGTCGTTTGAGTTCAAAACACTCAGCATTCCAACTGCCTTAATCTGGGAAATGCTTGCATTTCCTGAAACAAAATCTTTATCATCTATATCTGTATCATACATACATAGACACACACACACACACATCCCATGGCCTCAACGGCTATACTTCTGTGTTTACTGCAGGAAAATGTTCATTTCCATCCGTGACCCCATATGGCTCCAATGAAATACAGTCATTATGTATTATTTGTAATAGTGAAAAAAAATAGAAATAACACAAATGTTCATTAACAGAGAATGACTACTAACTATGGCAGAACCACATTATGTAAAAGCATGCCTTGTGTAAAAGTGCTTAAGTAAATCTAAGTACTAACATTACAAATTATTGAGCTATATTATTAAAAGCAAAATGTCAGTCTATAGAGCTGGGTGTGATGGCTTGTACCTGTATTCCCAGTATGTGGGAGGCAGAGGTAGCCTGAGCTACATAGTGAATTTCAGGCCATCCTGGGCTACAGAGTGAGACCTTGTTCACAAAGCAGGCAGCTGAGTTTTGACACAATGAAGTGTCAACGTTTGTACTTTACAATCCCACTGCATTTAAAAACACTGCTGTGGAATGCTGCCCTGACTCAGGGTGGTGCTGCCATCTGGACATTGTAGCAGCTGTGATTACCCACAGAAAAGACCCTCCCAGTATTGGACTTGTTAAGATTCCTTCCCAGAGAGGAGGGAGCGCTCACAAGGCCAGTAAGATGTGAGGATACACCATCAGCTTTAGTAGTGGCTGGGGGAAACTTACTCTTCTTTGGTACAGTGTTGTCCTGATCCTGTAGGAAATCCCCCATTCATGATCTTTGAGAGACCCCACTTAAACCCATTGCCTCCCCAAGGTTGTCTTGGATGGAGTGAGTAACTTCTTTGGCCTGTCACTGGTATCCTATCTTGGGCATTTTCTCATGTTTTCCAAGGGAAAGTTAGCACAAACGATATATTCTCTCTAAGGACAATATATATATATATATATATATATATATATATATATATATATATATATATATATATATTTCTACAAGTATAAAAGATCATATATCCTCTAATTAGATGAGTATTTTCTATAAGTTTAGATACCAAATATTTTATCTAAATGTATGAAAGAGAATACCCATAAAAAGAGATGAAAGAATCCATGTGAAGCTACCAACAGTCGCTATCCCTAGGGTAATAAGGCTGCAGAGTTAGAGATCAAAGGGGAATACAAGCCTTCATCTCAGTGTTCTGAGTAGAAATGAAGATGGGAGTGGCTAGGGAGAAGGAAAAGGAGGATGTGGTCTACCTTATTTCTCCATCCTTCTTTCACAGCTACCAAGTGCTTCTCTAGCGTGAGCAAGTTTGTTCAGTGAAGCTTTCATGCAGAAACTGTTGTCTCAAAGTGGCTGGAAAAAGGCTGAATTAGCGAGCCAGCAGTGTAGCCACAGCTAGAGGTTAGATTGTCAAACCTTTCATCCCGATGCTTGGGGGAGGTACTAGGAAGGTTACTAACAGACAGTACCAAAGAAGATGTGAGTGAGGTTTTCCTCTCCATTAAGTGGGTAACCTTGATCCACTGACATAGGTTAGCATCTGTTGTGTTGAATGTGTCCTGTTGGACTGCAGACCACTAGAGCCTGAATTTCCAGCAGTTGCTCTGAACACAAAACCCTGATGGCAGGCTGGTGGGTCTGTAGCTGAAAGATCCCAAGAGCTGGGGCATAGCTATCAGTTAAGGATCCCTATATAAGTTGCCCCTGAACACAATAAAGTTGGTATTCTTGGCATTCTTGTATCAAGTATGACCTAGGTCCCCGTGTCTCTGTCGTGTGTCTGTGTTTTTAAATCTTCTGCCTAGTTCCCGTAACATGGAGTGTATAGAACATGGAAACAGTACAGGTAGAGGCTCCCAGTGAGATTGGGAACCAGGGATCCACTGAGGGATTGCCCTCAGGAATGGTGAGGGTGGATTGAAGATAGGTATGTATCTATATGTGTAAAAAGTACTGAAAAAATAATGGCCCATGAAAAGATGGAATGTGTACAGAGAATCTGGATTATGTACGTTATTGTATTTAATTTTTTGACTGGAGAAAGACATTTCATTTTGGGAACTGCTAAGAAAGGTATCTTGATTTTAAAATATGGGTCTAAGGATATGTTGCTTTGGAAAAGAGGTTCTACTTTTGTACCCACAGAGGATGAGAACCTGTGGATTCATTCCAGACTGGTGTGGCTTGATGCACCAAGACCCCTGAAAGTCGCTCTGAAAACCCCCCAAAAATTATATCACCCAATAATCAGCAGGAAGTAGTCTGGAGAAAGAACTATGCCTAAATTCCCTAAATAATTGTTTAAGTGGGGCTTGGGAGTCTGTCTGCCATTGTGGGCCCAACAAGCAGCGTGCAGGTGTGCAGGTGGCAAGCTTGGGCCTCTTCTGCAATTCCTGAGCAGGAGCCTGCTTTCCGGAGTCCCAGTGAGTGGAGAGGCAGCGGCTGGAGCAGAGCTTTGCAAGGGAGGCTGCCGACTGCTGTGAGTGCTCACAGAGAGGCCCAGAGGCAGCAGCGGTTCCAGGCTCTGTGCACCCAGGAGTTTGTGGCACAAGCGGCAGGCTTTCCTGCAGGATTTTCTGAGGCAGAGGCAGGAGCCAGCCCAGCTGAGAGAGATCACCGTGGCCTGTAGGGGCTGCTATTGTCATCACTGTGGCCCCCATTCATATTTGTGCCACACCCATGCCAGTGCTAATTATATAGAAAAGGGGGGAATATGTTGGGGACTGCAGACCACCAGACCCTGAATTTCCTGTAACACCTTGTTTTCCTCTGCTTTGAGAAGCCTGCAGCTGCTCTGAGCATGAGACCCTGATGGCAGGCTGGTGGGTCTGCAGCTGAAAGATCCCAAGAGCTGGGGTATGACTGTCAGTTAAGGATCCCTATATAAGCTGTCCCTGAACACAATAAAATTGGTATTCTTGGCATTCTTGTATCAAGTATGACCCATATCCCCATGTCTCTGTCTGTCTGTGTGCATGTATTTTTAAGTCTCCAGCTTAGTTCCCGGCTCACGTTCAGTCCCGTAGTGCAGGCGCTACAGTGTCCCTCAAAGCCCATGCATTGAAAACTTAATCACCAACACAGCAGTGCTGGGACCTTCAGGTGTGGTTCTTAAAGGATGGTCACTGCTGTGCGACCTCGAGGCTTGTGAGAGCATAAGGAAAGGGTGTGTTTATGCACTAACCCTCGTGTTTTCCACCTCCACCCCATTCCTTCTTGCATGCACTCTCTTGCCCTTTTGGCCTGGATTGTAACAGCAAGGAAGTCTTCATTGGGTGTGGCACTTTGATATTAGATGTCCCAGACTATAAAGTGTCTATTACTACATGAAACACTCCTTCTAAAAACAAATTATCCAGTCTTAGATATTTTTATATAGTGTCTCAAAATGGACTGAGAGTGTCCTTCTCTGTTCAGGCCACAAAATAATTGGACATAAACACGATTCATCCAAGAACATGACGCTTTGTAACAAAAATCACCATTCTTCCAAGCTCCAATAGAAGGTCCCTCGTTTCCATCTGTGACCCCATGTGGCTTTAATTGTCCAAATGTCTACTCAATGTTCTGCTCACAGATACCTAGGTATCTTCTACAGACTCTACAGCATTCCTCCTTTTCTGCTGCACACACACTCCAGTTACCAATACGCAGCCAGCTTCCTCAGGGCAATGCACTCAAAAGTTACAGTCTCTGCCAATAATTCAGTTCCAAAGGTATTTCCATATAGTTAGGTATTTCTATGGCAACAGCTTTCTCCCCATAGCAACTTTCTTGGTCTGTTTGGGTTGTTCTAACAAAAATACCTTAAATCGAGTGGCATATAAACAGAAGTTTTCCTCTCACTGTTCAGGAGGCTACAGTGTCTAAATTAAGAGCACCCACATGGTTGATAGCCCATGATGGCGTTGTTAATTTGTAGGCTGCCACTTTTTGCTGTGTCATTTCAGGGGACAGCTAAACTCTCTTAGGCTTCATCCTCACCACCTGAATATTTTCTACAGGCACCATCTCCTGATACCACCATCCCAGGGACTGGGACTATCACAGTCAGAAGAAAGCAGGTGATAGGTTGAAACTCAAGGTTGCTTCTCTTGCTGGGTTGTCTGGAAGCCTGAGACTAATTACTTAAGTGTCATTGACAGGGCGAAAATAACCTACACTGTTAAACAAGAAAAGACCTCAAAGCTTCCTCCTTGGAGAGCTGTCATGATGACCAGGGATGTAGGCATCATTTTGTCTGTTAGTCCTTTCCTTCCTCTACATAGTCTGCAACTATCTCACAAGTGATAAGAAGCAAGCACTCGAAAGCCAGACTGTTTAAAGTGAAATTCTGAAACTCACCAACTGTGCGATCTTCACTTATATATACTTTCTTCTCTGTAAACTGAGAACAGTAACAGTAGCTATGGGGCTGGGGAAGTAGTTTTGTGTATAAAAATGTTTCCTGTGGAAACACAATGATCTTAGTTCAAATCCTTAGCATCCATGTAAAAGCCGGGCATTACCACAATGACCAGAAATGCTTTTGCCCAGAACTGCATGACAGAGATGGGTGGATCCAGCTCTCTGGCCAAAAGCCTAGCTGAAACAGCAAGCTTATGGTCCAGAGAGACCTTGCCTCAAAAAAACAAGGTGGTCCATCCTCCTTGTGTCTTCATATGCCAGAGGTGAATACGCATAGTCGTGTGCATAAGCCACAGAGCACACGCAGAATAACATTGATGGCCCTCCAGGCCAGGCATTAGCACAGCTGTGCCACTGGATTCCTCTATGTGATCCTCATATAGCAACAGCTATATAAAAGTTCTATAGAGACTCAGGATAGCCATAACAAAAATCATGACAATGGTCTACAGATGAATGATGTTCTCAAGAGCCTATATCAGCATAAATTTCTGTTCAAAGTTCTGGGCTTTAAGAACACAGAACTGGATGAGAGAACCACATCCAAAGGATCAGGCCTAAACCAGCAACCTCTGTGGGACCAACCAGAGCCAGCAACTTCTGCAGGAGCAGGCCTGAGAGAGTGACCATGGCAGGCCCAGGCCAGCAAACTCTGTGGGAGCAGGCCCAAGCCAGGGACACCCATGGAGGAGGCCTGAGCCAGCGAACTCCAGTGGAGCAGGCTCAAGCCAGCAACCTCCTCCAGAGCAAGCCAGAGCCAACCACCTCTGTGGGACCAGGCCTAAGCAAGTGACCTCCATGGGAGCAGGTCTGAATGACCTCTGAGATTGCAGAGCAACCTCTAGGAGTGCCAAGAAACCTCCAGGAACATGGAGTGACCTCCAGCTTGACTGGAACCATGCCTTGAATCCATCACAAGGAACAACCACCTGAGCCTTGGATCCACTGGCATCTGGAAGAGTGATCACCAGAGACATGACCCCAACTACACCAATCAGAGGAAAGAATGAATAGGCAAGGTAAGAACATGCTCAACACTACAAAGAGCAATACCACACCAACAAAAATTAGTGGATCTAAAACAGCAAGACTTAAAAATTCCAATACAGATGAAACAGAAGAAAATGTTCTAAAAATTATTTTAGGAGAATGTTTGAGGCCCTTAGAGAAAAAATAAAAAATTCTCTCAAAGAAATAGAGGAAAAGATGTACAAAAACCTGAAATAAATGAACAAATCCCTTGAAGAAAACCAAGAAAAAGTGATTAAATAGGTGAAAGAAATGATTAGAGACTTGAAAACCGAAATAGAGACAATAAGGAAAACATAAACTCAGGGAATTCTGGAAATAGAAGATATGAGAGAACAATCAGGAATCACAAGCGCAAGCATGAACAGCAGAATACAAGAAATGAAAGAAAGAATCTCAAGTGTTGAAGATACAATAGAGGAATTAGACTTACCAATCAAAGAAAATATTAAATCTAACAGAATCTTATTACAAAATATCGAGGAAATATGGGACACCATGAAAAGATCAAAGCTAAGAGTAATAGGGATAGAAGAATAAGTCCAACTCAAAAGCACATAAAATATATTCAACAAAATCATAGAAGAAAAATTTTCCAACCTAAAGGAAAATATGAATATGAAGATATCAGTAGCTTACAGGACACCAAATAAAATGGATCAAAAAAAGAAATGTTCTCTTGCCACATAATAATCAAAACACTAAACATACAGAATAAAGAAAGAATACTAAAAGCTGCAAAGGAAAAAGACCAAGTAACATATGAAGGCAGACCTATCAGAATTACATCTGACTTCTCAATGGAGACAATGAAAGCCAGAAGGTCCTGGTCAAACATTATGTAGACATTAAGAGACCACAGATGCCAGCTCAGACTATTATACCCAGCAAAACTTTCAATCACCGTAATTGGACAAAACAAGATATTTTATGACAGAACCAGATTTAACCAATACCTAACCACAACCCAGCCCTACACAAAATACTACAAGAAAAACGCCAACCCAAAGGAGTTGGCTACATTCACAAAAACACAGACAATAGATGATCTCACAGCAGCAAATCCCAAAGAAGGGATAAACACACACAATAGCATCACCAGCAACGAAAACTAAAATAACAGGAACTAACAATCTCTGGTCATTAATATCCCTTAATATAAATGGACACAATTCACTTATAAAAAGACACAGATAACAGACTGGATATGAAAACAGAATCCATTTTTCTGCTACATACAAGAAACACACCTCAACCTCAAAGACAGATATCATCTCAGAGTAAAGGGTGGGAAAAAATTTTCCAATCAAATGGACCTAAGAAACAAGTGGGTGTAGCTATCTTAATATCTAACAAAATAGACTTCAAACTAAAATCAATCAGAAGAGAAAAGAAGGACATTTTATATTAGTCACAGGAAAAATCCATCAAGAGGAAATCTCAATACTGATCATCACTGCCCCAAATACAAGGGCAGTAGAAACACTACTAAAGCTTAAAACACACATTAAACCCCACACGCTAATAGTGGGAAACTTCAACACTCCATTCTCACCACTGGACAGGTCTCCAAGCAGAAACTTAACAGAGAAATAAGGGAACTAACAGATGTTATAACTCAAATGGACTTAACAGACATCTAAAGAACATTCCATCCAAACATAAAAGAATGTACCTTCTTCTCAGCACCACATGGAACCTTCTCAAAAATTGACCACATGCTAGGTAACAAAGTAAACCTCAACAGATAAAAAATTGAAATAATCACATGTATCTTCTCAGCTCACCATGGCTTAAAATTAGAATTCAACAGCAACACTAATTTCAGAAAGCCCACAAACACATGGAAATTAAACAATGCTCACCTGAATCACTAATGGATCAAAGAGGAAATAAAGGAAGAAATTAAAAGATTTCCTAAAATTCAACAAAAATAATCACACAACATACCCAAACTTATGGGACACAATGAAAGCAGTGTTAAGAGGAATGTTCATAGCACTAAATGCCTACATAAAGAAGGTGGAAAAATCCTACACTAGTGAGTCAACAGAACCCCTGAAAACTCTAGAACAAAAAGAAGCAAACTCACCTGGAGGACTAGACAGCAGGAAATAATCAAATTGAGAGCTGTAATGAACAAAATAAAAACAAAGAAAGCAATACAAAGAATCAATGAGATGATTCTTTGAAACAAATCAACAAAACAGACAACACTTTATCCAAACTAATCAAAAGAGAGAGAGAGATCATAACCAAATGAACAAAATCAGAAATGAAAAAGGGATATCGACTTAACAACAGACATGGAGGACATACAGAGAATCATCAGGTCATATTTTGAAAACCTGTATTCCACAAAATTGGAAGGGTTAAAGGAAATGGAAAGCTTTCTGGGTAAATAGCACTTGCCAAAATTAAATCAAGACCACATAAGGAAATTAAACAGACCTATAACTGCTGAAGAAATAGAAACAGTCGTTAGAAGTCTCCCAACCAAAAAAGCCCAGAACCAGATGGTTTCAGCTCAGAATTCTACAAGATTTTCAAAGAACTAATACCAATACTCCTTAAATTGTTCCACCCAATAGAAACTGAAGAAACGTTGCCAAACTCTCTTTATGAGGTTACAATTACCCTGATACTCAAAC
>JAQHUG010000222.1:3332564-3347045 GCA_028555095.1 Dicrostonyx torquatus | reverse complement strand
TGCTGACACAGTTTCACGCACAGATTATTTCCCTGTGGACAAACTACCTGGTTTTATATCCACGTGGCAGAGAGCTGGGGAGGGAGGCATCTATGCCAGAGAAGGATCGAGAAAGACAAAGAGGGAAGGAAGAGATTGTAGGAGGCTCGTTTGAGTATTTTTTGGCAATGTCTATGTATGATATTGGTCCATTTTAGTAACTAAATCCAGTCGTTACTCCACTGTAGAAATCAAAGTTTACAAAGGTTAACTTATTTTTAATGCTTCTCCTAAGTGCTTCTAGGAGGCATTCGGAGCCCAAAGGGCTTGTAATTATCCTATTATCCTAAAAGGCATAATAAGGAGAGTGTTTGAGAATATGCGCTGTCTACTGAAATCAAAGCCAGCCTGCCAGCGAGGCATGAACAGGCAGGACTCAGATACAAACTGCAGGCACGAAATCTCTTTCAGCTATGAATTTACCTGCCTTCCCATGGGAGTTACAGCCCTTGGAGGTACGCCTTGCACTAGACGCAGCTCCAGAAACCCTTTTGTGAATGGGGAGGAGACTTGATTTACTTTATTCCTTTGAAATGACTTGCTTTGGTTTGTTGCAAAATACCTTTGAGTTCTGCTTTCTTGGCAGAGGGTTCGACAGAGGGCAATTATTCATCCTATGAATTCTTAGAATCCTGGGCTGAGTTCCTCTACAGTTTCAGGGACTTCTTCTAGCCTCCTGAATTCCTTAGACCGTCCTAAGAATGGCATTCAAGCCTTCTGTGTGCTTGATTGAGTTTGTAGGAAATGAACGCGCTGTCACTGGCTGACTTTTTTGTTTTTTCAAATTCTGAACAGAGAAAACGCGAGTGTAGGAGGTAGCGTGTGTGATAGGTATGTTGGGGTGCCTCTCTGGGTCTAGTGGAGTTGCCATCATGTCGCAGGAATGCCACGTGTACTTCCTGTCACCGCCATGCGTGCTTCACACCCTCAGAGCGCTCTCTCCCTTCTTCTGCAGATGCTGCACATCCCAACAATGGAGAATGGGCCCAAGCTTGCGAGCCGCATCTTGGAAAAGTTGACTGATATCCAGGTAGATGTTTTTTACCAGCTGGGTTTGGGGGATCAGCTAGGAGATGGCTCAGAGGTTAAGAATATTACTGCTTTTGAAGAGAGAACCTGAGTTCATTCCCCAGAACCCATAAGTGGGCTCATAGCCCTAGTTCCAAGAAATCTGATGCCCTCTTCTGCACGCCTGAGGCACACCGTGCATATGGTGCACGTATGTACATGCAGCAAAAACATTCAGATACATAAAATAAAAGTAAGGAAAGTATCACAAACAAACCCACCTTGGGGCTCATAATCATACGAAGCTTGGTGAGGTGGCACACCCCCTTTAATACCAGTACTTGAGAGGTATGGCAAGGGGATCTCTGACTTCAAGGCCAGACTGCTCTACATAGGGGTTCAGGTCCACCAGAAATATATGGTGAGGCCTGTCTTTAAAGAAAAAGGTGAAATAGAAAAGATTCACATAGGGGATGTGTGATTAAAATGCTCACTGTCCATTGTACTCAGGTCCCCAGAATCCTCTATAAATACTGGATGGACATAGCAACCCAGCTGGTAATTCCAGCTTCTGAAAGAGAGCCAAGGGATCTCCAGGATAAGTGGTTAGTGAGACCACCATATCCGTGAACTCTGGGTTTGATTGAGAGTCCCTACCTCTAAGAATGAGGTAGAAGAATGTCGACCTTGGGATTTTCCATGCGTGTGCACACATGTGCATCCACATATACATATGTCTATATACATATAGAAATGCATAACACACACACACACACACACACACACACACACTGGAAAAAGAAACAAATAATAAAGGGCATACATGGTAGAACATTTGAGAAAATCAGACCTTTTCTCTCTTGACTTTCATGTTCTTTTGCGACGGTGGCACTGACTCCAGCATGGGCTGGGGATGTAGCCTGTCTGGCAGCGGGCTTTCTAACATGGAGGGCACCCTGGGTTGCGATGCCTACAACTAGTGGGTTTCGTGTCTGCGCCTACAGTTCAACACTTGGGGTTGGAGGCGGGAGGATCAGAAGTTTGTGAACGTCAGATACGTTGCAAGTTTGAGGTTTGTGGCCGTCAGATACGTTGCAAGTTTGAGGCCAGCCTAGGCTACGAGACAGCCTGCCTTTAGAAACAACCCAAAAAGCCCAACAGTTCACTGACAACTCATACAGAACAGAGAGACAAAGAGGTCCTAAGCACAGGGGATCAGGAAGTGCCTCAGAGCCGGGCACCCAGCTTGAACACCGTGCATTTCCCAGTGTATGCTAGCACCAGGGCCAACCATCTGCAATCAAAACCACATCTTTTCTCCCTCAATTATTTTGTGCTTGTGTCCTCAAGTCTCCAAATTATTCCCTTACAAGAGGGCAAATTGGTACTGATAGCCAAGGGACTAGCTAGTCTGTTTCCAAGAAAAATAATTTTAGTAATTACTGAGGGGAAAAGAAAAGTATGATGTTGCTTTGTGTTTGAGATTCGATCTCTTTGGGTGTTACATGGAAACACGATGTTTCCCCACAAAGTGTCCCACAGAATTTGAAGACAAGGGTAATAATAACCAGCAAAGCAAGGGAAAGAGAAACCGAGGCTCTTGCCAGTATGACCCGGGGGGAGTCTCTGAAACCTCGGATCTGACTTAAAGTTTAGGCTCTGAGTGCCAGGCTAAGTACTTGTCCCATGGGGCCAATAATCCACACGGTCCTGGTGCTAGGTTACCTAAATACCTGCTGCAGGGGAGAGTTCAATATAAGAGTTCAATACCAGGTTGTTCCGTTTTCTCCCCCCCTTCTATTTATAACCAACAAGGAAAAGCACCCCCGGGTTTTTTACAGGAGCCGAGGTAAACGTGGGTAATGCTGCCTGCTCCTCTGTTTCTGCCCACCAAGCCGCAGCAGCGCCCAGTCTTTAGGTCAGCTCTCGTCCCCAGATGCTCCTCGTTCCGTGATGCTGCCTGCCCCTGCCGAACCGCCTACGGTTTGGTTTACAGGGCCATGTCTGTCCTCAGCATTCATCCCTCGTGGGAACTCTGTATCATTGAGTTTGCTTTTGAGACAGGGTCTCACGGTGTAGATCAGGCTAGCCCTGCACCTCTGTGGGAGCCTTTTAAATACATCCTGAGCCACCCAGCACCCTGGACTTCCTTTATAATCAGTCCCACGTTTGTCCCCCTCCTCGAGCTGCTTTACACGCTGGAGGTTTTCCCTTCTCTTTATGTCCCCTGGGGCTTAGCTCGAGGTCTAGGGTAGAGAATACAGACAGTAATATTTCTTCCCTGAAAGGAATGAGAAGCCAAGAGAAATTTTTTTAAAAAAAAAAATATTTATTTATTATGTATACAGGATTCTGCCTGCATGTATCCCTGAAGAGGCCAGAAGAGTGCACCAAATCTCATTACAGATGGTTGTGTACAACCATGTGGTTGCTGGGAATTGAACTCAGGACCTTTGGAAGAGCAGGCAATGCTCTTAACCACTGAGCCATCTCTCCAGCCCCAAGGGAAATGTCTTTAAACAAAATCTCGTGTATTGCTCCTAAGTATTTACGTATTCTAAGGAGAGACAGGGAAAGAGTCTTGAACAATGTGGCATTGATGGGCTTCGCAGTCAGACACTCGAGGCTAGGAATTGTACAAGAAAAGGCTTGTCTGGCTCACAGCCTGGTCTCTGAGACCGGCAGGTGGCAGCTTCCCATGCAGCTTAGGTGGACCCACTGTGCCAAGTGACCGAGCCACACGCCCTAACGTTCTGCCATCATTCAGTAGCACCACCCTGGAGAAAGCCTTCAAACCAGAGCCGCTGACGGAGACCCAGCTGACTTCACAGCACTGAAAGTGTGTCAGACTCTCCTTCCAAAGCCACCGTGCATGTCTGCCTGGATGGATACTGACACGGCTATTCCTGTCCCAGGGCGGCTGGAGCCTGGGGGGTATCATGATCAGGGAAAGCAGTATGAACAATGAGCTCTTGACTCACGGGATGGGAAAAGGCAGCTACAGGTTCACAATAAGGCCATTTTCATTTTAGTGAGTGACTGAGACAGGGTCTCATATAGCCCAGGCTAGCCTTAAACTCCTGTAGAGCCTCCTGCCTTCATCACTCCAGGGCTGGGATTGCAAGCATGTGCTGTCACCCCTGATTCACTAGATTTTTTTTTTTGTAGATTGATTCTTGTTTTTAATTACATGTGTTTGGGGATGCCTTGCATCCATGGAACTGGAATCAGACGTTTGTGCGCGGACACCCAGGTCCTCTAGAAGGTCCGTCTGTGCTCTCAACAGCCAAGCCCTCTCTCCGGTGTGGTAAACAAGCCCATTGGACCGTTGTGGCTGCTCGGTTTTGCTCAAGTCTCGGATTTACACTGAAACGTGTGTTTTTGCTTTTGTCGTAGTACGGAAGGGTGGAGAGTGACTGGACCATCGTGTTACCCTGATGGAAAATCTCAGTGGGTCGGTGATGTGCCACACCAGACAGACCTCTGCCCCGAACCGTGACCGCCTGTGTAGTTTTTTGTATGTTGTAGTTGCAGTGTTTGTGTGTTACCAAGTTGGTTTTTCCTTGAGCCACAGGAAACTGTCGGTACCAGATGTCACCTGTAAACGTGGTAGCGACTAGTGTCGCTTTCTCTGAGAAGATAGCGATGCCCCCCTTTGTCCTGCACAAGATTCAAATGTCTGTTCATTAGCAGAAGGTAGCGTTCCCCCAACCAATGAGATGTCTGTATGTGCGGAAGGATATGACGGAGGACAGTTCACAGGTGGTGTCCCTGTGGCTTGTGGGTAGCCTTGGGAACACTCAAAGCAGGGCCTTTTGTTATTGTTTTTTGGTTTTTGTGGGGAGTTGAACTCCCTAGGTGACCCTAGCTGGCCTGGTACCCCCTGATGTCTGCCCGGGCTGATCTCAGACTCAGCACAGTCCTCCTGCCTCTGCCTCTGCAGCCGGGTGACGGCTGGGCACTGTCATGTCTTGATTTGTTTTTGTCTTTTAGTCAAAAATGTAGTCACCTGGATTTCCTTTCTCCATGCTTTCGTAGGCCCTTAAGTCCAAGTTAAGGAGAGACTTCCTCCCTGGTATCGTGGTCTGCGGCAGGTTTTCCTGGGGTCTCTGAGGCTCACACTCATCGTCCCCACTGCCTTTTGTATAGTATTGTAACTGCCTGCTCGCCATGCTGCTATGGAGTAGGGGCCCTATGCCTTCTAGATCGCTGTATCCTCAAAACCCAGCGCATGGTAGGCATTCAGTACGTATTCACTATAAGAACGAGCACAGCAGTGTGCTTCCTGTCTCCATGCTGGAACCCTTTCGGAAGCACACGGCAGCATCACCTCACGCTGTCCTTCTTGTCCACTGACTCCTACGTCATGGTCGGTTGGGAGAGTTATCTTACATTTTAAGGTTATCTTGGAACTGAAGTGATTGCCCCGGACAGAATTCACGATGAAGTCCCAACCACATGGAAATTACAATGCTGTGCACTCAGTGTTAAATGCCAAACAGAAGGGTAGGTAGGGAGATGCTCTGGGTTTTGATCTTCTACGTTTTGTGCCATTCTCTTGGGTGAGCATTAAGGAGCCACCTGGTTGGGTAACAGAATAATTCCAGACAGTGTTTTCTTTGTTTAGGGACTGTGAGTGGAAAGGTCTTTCGTTTCCCGGTTTATCCAGGAGAGAGTCGTGTCCAGACCATGACTCTTCCTTTGCAGTCTGCACACCGCTGCTCCGGCTCCTTGGGGAAGGGCAGCAGATTTGTGTAGCCTAAGCTAAGATGTGCACCATGCGCCACTCCCTGTGGCTGGGTTCACGAGGGCCTGGCAGTTATCCACAGGACTGGTAACAGGACGGAGATAACTCTGCAGTGCCCATGGCTCTCGTACCTTTTCCACAAATGCAGGACGTCTTTCCGTTCTCCACACATTAAAATCAGGTCTCCAAAAGACCTGCCTGAGCCGATGAGGCAGGAGGATTTCTCTGAGTTCTGGGCCAGGCTGAGCTACAGACTGAGCCCCAGTATAACCCGGACTACAGGGAGATCCCCTCTTTCTAATGTAATTAGTAAGCTCCGGACTAAGAAGGCTGAGGTAGGAGACTGTGAACTCAGTCTTCATTCAGTCCTGGAAGCATGCCAAGACCGTCTCCAGATTCAACTAGTCAGCTTGCGTATCATCCGCACACCCATCATCTTTCTCTGCTCACGTCGGGTCGGGAATGCTCCCACGGCATGTCTGGGCAGCCACAGCTACACAGAGGAGGCCTCTGTAACCCAGGCCTAGGGTTTGTGCTCCTTTGGTACCACGCCTGGTGATGTTGTTGCGGAGAGCAAATTCTGCAAGTTTTGACATAGGAGATTATGGGTGGGCACGGTGTCAGCTGAACAATAGTGTCTCAGGATGGGCACAGGGTCCACATCACTGCCAGGCCCAGACAGAAGCATTGTGAGCAAGGCTCAGCTTTCAGGGAACGTGGTCAGAAGGTCTTGAAGGGACTTCAAGGGACGGTAGTATAGCAATGGTGACATGGAGGATGCTGGGTGAAGGAAACTCATTCTTCGAAGGGTTTATAGAAGCACAATGACACACGCAGAGGTGGCTTTTGTTGTGCCACAGCCATCCTGTGTGCAGCGCTCTATGTTTGTGTTAAGGACCCGAGGTGGCTGTATTCTGCAATAGACAAGTTCTTCATTTTTGGCAGGTTCTTCAGATCTGTGATTGTGCACACTTTGCTGCTGTCAATAAAACAACTGGAAAACACACTGTCTCGTGTCGTGAAACCGTCAAGCTTGCATGTGTGAGGTTATGTCATGTCCCAAGGTTTGGACCACAGCAGCACCAAGCGTAAGGACTGAGGGCACCAGACACCCGAGACCACATGACCATCTCAGATGTTTGAGCAAAAAAAATAAAATGGGCATTTAAGAAGCATCCTGGGCTGGTGAGATGGCACAGGAAGGGAAGCCCTGGCCACCCAGCCTGATGACCTAAATTCAGTTCCAGGACTGACCTAGTTGAAGGAAGAGCTGACTTCTACCAATTTTTCTTTGACCTTTGTGTGCCTGCCATAGAACGCTCCCAACCATCCCCTAACACGGCACAAATGAGCAAATTAAGCAAACAAACCGTCTCCCGTGGCTACAGTGTTTTGTTCCTGCCTTTTAGTGTGGCACAGAAAGATGGTTGCTGTGATGGCCAATCTCAAACATCCACTTGGGGGTGTCCGAGGGTTTCTCAGCCGGTCATCTGAAGGGAGAAGGACCTCCCTGAGTTCGGATGGCGAGCCCTAATGGGCTGGGATGTGGGCCATGAAAGGGAAAGGACCCTGTTGAGTGACGGCATTCCCAAGTCTCAGCTTACTGACCTATCAGGATGTGAACAAGCAGCCTGGACTTCTCACCATGGGGCTGCCCGCAGCCATCCATCTGGCCATGGAACCTTCCTGCCATGGAGATCACAGCTCCTCATACTGAGTCAAAATCGGTCCCCTTTTCTCTACTTGCTTTTGTGAGGTATTTAGTTGTGAGCAAAGTTACCGAAACTGGTCTTTTCCTGTTTACTGCCGTAATGAGTTCACCTCCCTGACCAATGGTGCTCCAGCATGTGGCTAGTTACCTTTAGAATACAAAAAACTTTACAAAGAAAAGATACATGGTCAAAGCCCGGAGAGCATAAAAAAGACCTGGCAACTATATTAGGTCTGGATCAACTTGCCCTCAGATGCACTTGCCTTTGAGAGAATAAAGCCAAATCCATTCTTGTCCAAATACACTTATTACATATGCAGTTTTATAATTATGTGTATGGGTGATTTTTCCTGATTTCATGTCTGTCTGTGCACATATATGTGCCAGGTATCCATGGCTGGAGAAGGATGTTGGGACTCCTAGGAGTAGAATTTCCCAGGTGTGAGACGCCATGCGGGTGCTGGGAATTGAACCCGGGTCCTGTGGAAGAGCAGCCTCTGCTCTTAACCACTGAGCCATCCCTCCAGCCCCACATATGAACTTTGGTGGTTTATTCAAATTAATATAAGTGGAACAAAAACCAAAGATTTTTTTTTCTTTTTTAAGAATTGCCATAAGTTGAACATAAAAGAGTCCTGAGTTGAACATAAAAGATTTGCACACATTGTTAGCCTGTGAAAGTCTCGGTCCTTGCTAAGATCTCTGACATGTAAGTGTTGGACATAGCCTAGCAGTAGAACACTTGACTAGGATGCCCGAGGCCGTGGGTCTGATCCCCCAGCCCCGAGGGGGAAAGAAACAACACATGGAATCGGGAAAGTCGTTGTCCCTTCTGACAGTGTCACTGTTGCACTTCCCCAGGAATGACACTGCTGAGGGAGGTGACACACTTGCAGGCACCGCTGTGACAGATGAGAAGAGACACGCATCTCTTTCAGGGTTGGACACGTCTCTGTTGACATGAGAGGTACAGATAGTAAGGACGGGGTTTCCAGCTTCTGTGACGTTTCTGCAAGGCTGATTTAACATGATCTTAAGCATAGTCTCATCAAGGGCCTGGCCCCACATAAGACACGTGACCAAGCCTTCCTGTCGTGATAAAGTACGTATTATACAGCCCGACTTCCTTTGGAATGTCGACAAGAGGCAAATTCGCGTCCTGAAGTTGGGAACCTCATGGTCAGGTAGGTGTAGGTGTTGATCTATAAAGTAGCCACTGCTTGGCTTTCCCGGAAACCCGTGGTTAGCAGGGGTTTTTAAAATGCAATGAAAATATCTTTCCAAGTTTCCATTCTTTTTCTTTAAGTATTTATTTTTATTTTATGTGTCTGTGTGTTTTGGCTCCATGTATGTCTTTGTAACTGCATGCGTGCAGGGCCCACAGGCCAGCAGAGGGTATTGGATCTCCTGGCCCTGGAGTTAACATGTTTGTGAGGAGCAATGCGGGTATTTGGAATTACACCTGGGTCTTCTGAGGAGCAGCTGTCTCTCCAGCCCTTGCCGTCCCATTCTGTGCTGTCTCTGGTCCCTAGTTTTCAAAGCTGAACCGTTTTAAAAATATAAAACTGAATTGTATTTGTTTATAATTATATAACCAAGTAGGCATTTCTCATTGAAGATTCCTTCACCCTGGGAAACAGGCGATCCCTGCTTTAATCTCTGGCATCTTCCGAGCTAGGAAATATCCTAACGTGCAGACGGCTGATCATGAGAGAATGGCTACGAGCTGTTGGCTGATCTTGTGGCCATGGGTTCACTCCTTAATTGGTGAGCAGAGGAGATAGAGATCAGAGTGGGAACCAATTGTCCGAGTCAAGTTCTACCTTCCACGTGAGTAGAACCTCAATGGGCAGGTCACGTGTCTGGCTACTATTGAGATCAGTGAGTTCCAAGGACAGCAGATGGCCCTCTGTTAGGTGACCTTCACCCCGTCAGTTGAAGTCCTAAGAATACAGCTAATCCTGCCTGAACTTTCCAGCCTGCTTGGCTCCCTGTGCAGGCAGGTTCAGATCAAGACAACAGCATCAAAATTCAACGTCTCCCAGCTGTTACCATCTCCTGTGCAGAGGTTAATTTTGACTGTGGGTTGTGTCATAGTTAGCTTCAGCTGTGAATCTGACACCTGGAAGAGGGCACTCAACCGGAGAACTGACTGCATCACATTGGCCTTTGGGTAGGTCTATGGCCATTTTTTTAAGATTATTGCTAAAAATTTTAGGTGGGCCCAGCCCCCTGAGTATATCCCTAGACCAGTGGGCCTGAACTGTGTAAGAAAGGCAGCAGAACGTGGGCTCGGGAGCAAGCCTGTAGAGGGCATTCCTCTGTGGTTTCAAACTCCTTTGAGTTCCTGTCTTGACTCCTCTTGATGCTGTATGAAACCCAGAAGATGAAATAAACCCCTTCCTCCCCAAGCTGGTTTTGGTTGTGGTATTTATCACAGCAGCAGAAAGCAGAATGAAGCAGGTTCACCTTTGGGAATGTCTTTGATTCTGACACTGAGGAGGTGGAGGCAGGAGAATTGGAAGTTCAAAGTTACTCTTGGTTATAGAGCGAGTCTGAGGCCGCCCTGGGTTACCTGAGACCCTGGGGGTGGGAATGAAATCACTTTATAGGTATTGGATTGGCTGGCCTCCTTTAATTCCCAAATCATGAGTTCATTGGCTTCCTTAAACTCTCAGTGGCTGAACTGAGAGATAACAGACGTGCATGGCACAGACTGAGCCCCCTTTCAACTTTCTCTTAAGAACCCAGGCTAATCCAGCGACAGATGACATTGTCCCCGTGCTGAGGAAGAAACTTGTGGAACATTTTCCCCTGGTTCATTCCGGGCAGTTCAGAGAACTAATCAGCTAAGGCACCTCAGCTAGTTCCTTTAATGGCCAACAGCACCTAAGAGAAACACGAGTTCCAAAACCCTTGGTGCTGCACTGCCCCCCCCCCCACAAAAGAGGGAGCACAGTCATCAGGCATCAGTCGCGAGCATCTGGGAGGGAAGTGTTTTTGAGGGCTCGGTTACAAACTGCCCCTTAAATTATTGTTAGTTTTCTGGCCTGAATACTATAACTTGAGAAGGTACATGGACCGCCCCCCTTTTTGTTTTTAAGTTGGATGGAAATGTTTTGGTGTGTATATGTGTGTGTCGAATGGAACCCAGGTGTAAACGTGTGTGTGTGTGTGTGTGTGTGTGTGTGTGTGTAATTGGGTGGGATGACCATCAAGTAAGCAGCCACCTTCACAATAAATATCATCTCATGGCTTTACTAAATCCATGACCACACTGACACTATGGTGTGTTGCAGAGAGGGCTGCTTGTTTGTCCCAGCTACCCAGAACCGAAATAATCACACAGAAAGTGTATTATTTAAATCACTGCTTGGCTCATTAGCTCTAGCTTCTTATTGGCTAACTCTTACATCTTAATTTAACCCATTTCTATTAATCTGTGTATTGCCACAGTGCCGGTAAGCAGTGGCTTACCAGCAAAGATTCAGCATGTTTGACTCTGGCAGTGGCTCCATGGCATCTCTCTCTGACTCTGCCTTCGTCCTCCCAGCCATTTAGTTTTTCCTGCCTACCTAAGTTCTGCCCTATCAACAGGCCAAGGCAGTTTCCTTATTCATTAATGGTAATCACAGCACACAGAGGGGACTCCCACATTAATGGTGTCCTCTGGAACCTGCTAAATCCACAATGTAAAACCCAGGTTCACTGCATGCTCATTAGACTCTGCTCAGGAAACTGTCAGCATCCTTTAGACTTGTCTTTCTTCATGTTTTCCATTTACTCATGTTTGCAAGTATGTATGTGTGCATATAACATGTTCTCTGTGGGTGGGTATTCTGTCTGCATGCCATGTGTGTGCGTCACATGCATACAGTCACCGTGGAGGCCAGAAGAGGGCGTCAGGTCCCCCTGAAAATAGAGTTGCTGGTTTTGAGTTGCCATGTGGGTGCTGGGAACTGAACTTGGTTCCTTTGCAAGAGCAGCCAGTGCTCTTGACCACTGAACCCATCTGGACCCTGTCCCCTCTTAACAAACCTTGCTGTTGTTTTAAGAGAGAGTTTCATGTAATCCAAGCTGGCCTCACACATGTAGCTGAGGGTGACTTTGAAGTACTGATCTGCCTGCCTCCACCTCCCGAGTGCCATGTTTATGTTTCACTAAGGAGCTAGGGAAGGAGCCACATCACCCTCCTGTTCTGTTCCTTCCTGTTTATCATCTAGTTAAATGTGCAGAGTCAGGTGTGCAAAGTCAAGAGGTAGCCCTGCTTCTGTATTTCCCTTACACTCATTCTTCCTGTTCCACTGTAGTGCACGTCGGTAATTTTATGTCACTCTTTGCCTCTCCCACTAGGGCTAGAACTTTCTCAAAAGAATGTGTCTAATCCAGTTTCCCATCATGCAAGAATAAAATTCTTCTGTCTTATTTAGGGTTTCTCTTGCTGTGAAGAGACGCTATGACTACAGCAACTCTTATAAAGGAAAGCATTTAACTAGGGCTGGCTTCAGAGGCTCAGAGATTTAGTTCATTATTGTCACGGTTAGGCGGCATGGTGGCACCTAGGTAGACGTGGTGCTGGGGAAATAGCTTAGAGTTCTGTGGCTGAATCCTCAGACAGCAGGAAGAGCGACAGTGGGCCTGGCTTGAGCATTTGAGAGCTCAAAGTCCACCCCAGGGACCACTCCCTGGGAGCCAATGGGGCCCTTTGCATTCAAAGCGCAACGTCTCCCATCACAGACAAGTTCCTTCAGCCCTCATCATCTAACAGGGCATGCGTTGCTGCCTGGCTTGCAGGTTCCGTCAGTCTTCTTGGAGAATTCATTGGAAACAGGCCTGATGGCAAAGTGACAGCTGAGGGTCAGCAGCAGGAAAATAGCTGTGAGGTGCTAGTCCCAGGACCTGGCATCTCCCGAACAAATCCCCGGACTCACTGAATGAGCTTCCTCCCTGCCCTCCGTGTGTGGGCTCATCCACGCTCACAGACAGGATTTCCACCCCGTACAGTACTTTGTGATGGATACCGTGCCCAGAACCGCAGTTTGTTTGGCCAGGACCCACCATCTTTTCAAGTCTGGACTTCTCTATTCCCACACAGGTATTATGGGTCCAGTTTCTCTCTAGATCAACACTTTTGGAACAAGATCACTGCCTCTTGCCTGATTATGATTGCTCTGGACCCCATCAGCCAGTCTTTAACTCAGATTCTCAAAGTGGCTTTGATTCGACCTGGAGTCACCATAGCACTTTGCCCATGGTGATTTGGGCTGCCTCCTGCTTCCTCACGGTTGGTCTGGCTCTGGTCTTTCCTGCTTGGTCCTGCCAACTTCCTCTCGAAGCCTCAGCTTGCAAGAGCCCCTACTTGGCCCAAAAAAGACATAACTATTTAGCTTTGAAAATCATACTAGCTTCCTGGTGTGTGGGTTTAATTTAATTTAATTTTGTAGAGAGTATCTTTTACAATCTAAAATTGCACCTGCTGGATTAGTTCTGAAGTGATTTAAACCCTTGCCGTGGGCAGCTCTGCTAGCCGGCCAGAAGCAATAGAAACCCCGTGTGCTTGTTGGAAATAGAGTCTCTAAGACCCTTGTCAGATCTATGACATAGAATCCTCATTCTAGCAAGACAACTTCTCTGCACATTCAGCCCCGAGGTGCTGTTCTCAAACCTACTCTGCATCACCGAGCCATGGCGTCCTCGCAACCAGATCAGCTGCAAAGTAGAAATGACCTCATAGATGAAGGAACTGGGGGTACAGCGGGGAATGACTCTGTGGGTGGAGTCATTACACAAGGATGAGGACCTGAGTTCAAGTCCCCATCATTCATGTACAGCGCACATATCTGTAGGGCCAGTGCTGGGGAGGCGGAAACAGGAAGATCCCTGGGAGTCATCAGACCAGCCAGTCTAGACAATCTGTGAGCACCAGGTTTGGTGGGATACCCTGCCTCAAATATGTGGTGGCGTGTGATGAAGGACACATCAAATGTCTGGCTTTCCAATGCACACGTATATGCACACATGTATATAGCACACATCATACTAATAAAATAAAAATCAGTTCTGATGTTGAAGGGGCTCACATTAACAGTACTCAGAAGAGCCCTGAGTTTGGGTTGTGAAATGCTCCCCTAAACAGTTAACCTTTCCTCCTGAGAATCTCCTGGTTCTTCCCTCCTGTCTGTGTCTCCTGTGAGAAAGGCATCGTAGTGATCTGTAGACATTACCACACAGGAGATTGCATGAGCTCTTAATTAGTGAATTCCTACACATGACTTAGTCCCCCCTCCCCAACTGCAGGCCCTAGGGCATAGCTACACAATTAGAAAGATCTGCATGCTCACCCAGAGCAGCGGCTGAGCTGTCTTTTGGAATGCATTCCTCGTGAGTGCTTCCTCTCAGGGCCTTGTAGTCTTACAAGCACTCTGCCAATGGCAGCTGGCTAGCTGAGAACACAAGGGACTTGAGCTCTCCAGGGGTTAGCACAGCCCCAAGAGCTCTCTCTCCAGTTACAGGGGTGCACCTTTCTTAGAACCTAAACTGAGGCTGAGAGTAAAGGCAGGTATGCATGAGTGTGTGTGTGTGTGTGTGTGTGTGTGTGTGTGTGAGTGTGAGAGAGAGAGTGTAAGTCTCTGTGAGGGTGCACATGTACTTGTGCATGTAGAAACCAGCGGACAACGCTGGGTATCTGTCTTCCTGTTTTTTTGAGGCAGGGTCTCTCCCTGGGACCTAGAACTCCACGTTTAGGCTAGGCTGGCTTGCCACTAAGTCCCAGAAATCTGCCTGTCTCTGTCCGACCACCGCTGGGGTTATGAGAATGTGGCACCATGCCTGATTTTAAGATTATGCATTATTGTGTATGACTGCAGATGTTCGCATGGGCCAGAGATTTCAGATCATTCTGGATTTATAGGCAACTGTGAGCTGCCCAAGATAGAGGCTGGGAACTGAACTCGGGTCTCCTCCAAGAGCAGTGCCT
>JAQHUG010000222.1:3265126-3275266 GCA_028555095.1 Dicrostonyx torquatus | reverse complement strand
TGCCTGCTCTTCCAAAGGTCCTGAGTTCAATTCCCAGCAACCACATGGTGGCTCACAAGCATCTGCAATGAGGTCTGGTGTCCTCTTCTGGCCAGCAGGCATACATGTAGACAGAATATTGTATGCATAATAAATAAATAAATAAATATTTTTTTTTAAAAAAGGGGAGACATTAATGAGTAAGGAGACATCATGGGAAGGTAGGTAGAATATAAACATCCACTAAGGAAAACTATAAACGAAAGAGAGAAATATTAGAAAACCAAATTATGTAAATTTGATTGTAAGACCTTTAATGCCAAAAATTACCTTAAACATAAATGCACCAAATTCCTCTATTTAAAGATATAGAATAACTGAGTGGAGATAGTAACACTCAGATTTTAGTTACAAAAATTTATTGAACCTTTAAAGATAAACATAACACGGAGGTAAAGAAAGCATCATTTTCCATATTATTAATGAGATAGACCTTTATCTAAAAAGTAAAAATGGATAAAAGAGGTTATTTTATAATAATGAACTATCCAATTTAGCAGTTCTAAACATATACGAACCCAGTATTTGAGGAACTAAATATATAAGGCAGAGTACTCATAAACCCAAAGAGATAGATGTACCCCACTAAAACAACTGAGGGTCTTAACGATGGCTGATTATCCAAACAGAAAGGCTCCAAAAAAAAGCAGGACAGTGGTATTTCATCTTACATAAAATAATTCCAACAGAGCGTTCCATCCAATGGTTTGTGTGATACACATTCTCCACATCATTACAGGGGACACCGCAAGGATACATTCTCTGTATGGCCCAAAACAAGCCTGACAAAACTTAAAAAACCTGAAACCATGTCAAGTGTCTTTTTCACTTCGAATGCAATTCAGCTAGAAGTCAACAATGAGGAAAATATTGCAACAAAACCACTGGTTTTTGGACACTCGATGGATCAAGGAAGAAATATAAAAGAATCAGCTTTTTTTTTCTTGAAAACACTCAACATGCCAATGCACATAGGATGCAGGTAAGGCCGTGCCAAAAAAAAATGTTTATCCAAATCAATGGCTATATAAAAAATAGATTTGAAGCAAGTAAGCTGCCAGTAGAAGAAACTGAATTCAAAAATCAGTAGAAGGGAAAAAATACACATAAAGCAGTGAAATGGGGACTGCAATGCAAAACATCTTTGAGACAAAGAGTTGGTTCCTCAGAAAGAAAACAAAATAGAAAACAAAACAAAAACAGACACTCCCTTTAGCTGGTGAACTGAAGAGAGAGAACCGTCACTCAAATAGAAATAGAGGTGAGTGGAGGCATTACCACACACAACAGAAACTCCTCAAGGTTCTTAGTGATTTCTAGAAACATCTGCATGCAAGTTTCATAATTAGAAGAAATGGAAAATTTACAGACACACATACCATACCAAGAAGGAATCATGAAGATTTAGAAAACTCTAACAGAACTGTGGGTGCCGAAAATGAAAAAAGTAGCAAAAAAAATTTCCCATCAAAGAAAGTTCAGGACCAGGTGGTGTCAATGTTGACTTCTACCTAAGACCATGAGAACAGCTAACACCAATTCTCCTTATGCTCTTCTGAACAAAAAAAAGAGGATAAAATTCCTCCAAACAACTAGATGGCTGCTATCATCTCCATGCCAAAGCAAGGTCACGGGCACAGCATAAACAGAAAATTATAGGTCAGTGTACCTGCTGGGAGTTGCCATTAAGATCACCAACAAAACACCAGAAAATCAAATCCAATAGCGCATTAACCATTTCTTCATGTAATAAGATTCACCCCAGGGTTTCACTGGAGATTCATTAGATTCAAATCAATAAATGTTCTGCATCATACCAATAAAATGAATTTGTCTGATTGTTTTACACACAAAACATTTATAGTTGGTTTATTTGAGTCAAGGTCCACTAAGATGATGTGTTTGTCTATTTTTCTAAATACTTATTTCATGTGTATGGGTGCTTTGTCTGTATGTATACATGTGCACCATGTGTATTTGGCGCCCTTGGATCAGTGTTGAAGGGCTCCCTAACAAACTTGACAAACACAGCACGGCACAGATAGGTCTTGTCCTTCTCTCTCCCCTTTCCCTTCATGCGCCCTTAGATTACACTCCTAAAGCTAGCCCCCAAGGTCAGGTTCCCTTATTTGGCCACCCCCTTGTGCCTGACTAAAACTTCAAGATCCAGCTATCAAAACAGCAGGATCCAGCAGCAAAATTCACGTTTTAGCTACACCAGCTACTGGGTCCAATCATGACTACCAGTTCATCCTAACACAGACTTCCCCCTTTTTTTCCTCATAAAAATCTGCTCCATTTTTAAAAACATAAACAATACCAGGTTTATTTTCTCCTCTTTTTTAAATTTTTTTTTCAACCGCCTTTTTTATTTTACATTCCAATCCCAGTTCCCTCTGCCTCCCCCACTCTCACTTCTCCCACCCTCCTCCATCCCACCCCATGGGAAGTCAACAAAGTCTGTCACAGCACTTGAGGCAGGACCAAGACCCTCTCCCTGTGTCTAGGCTGACAAGGTATCTCTCCACAGAGAATGGGCTCCAAAAAGCCAGTTCATGCACTAGAGATAAATTCTAGTCCCACTTTCAGTGGCCCCACAGACTGCCCAAGCCACACAACTGTCACCCACATTCAGAGGGCTTAGTTCAGACTTCTGCAGGCCCCCACTGTAACATGAGGGGCCTGCTCGTTGGGGTTTCTGTCCCGCCTGGTACCCCACAGCCGGCAAGCCCCAAAGAAAACCACACAGAGAGTCTACATTAGGTTATACACTGATTGGCCCATTAGCTCAGTCTTCCTACCAGCTCTCATAACTTATATTAACCCATTGTCAGCCACATGGCCAGTACCTTTTCTCAGCTGGGCTGCTACATGTTGCCTCCTTGGAGATCTGCGCAGGAATGCCAGGGAAGCTTCCTGCTTTCCAGAGGTTCTCATCGCCCTGCCTCTACTTCCTGTCTGGTTGACCCGCCTATACTTCCTTCCTGGCCAATCAGTATTTATTTAAAACATGATTGACAGAAACAGACAAGTCTCCCACCCCACCCCACCTTTCAGTACAGAGTCAATAAGCTCTCACAAGATCTGCTCCAGTGAAAAACAGCTGCTCTCTGACTTTGCCAGCTCTAGAGGTTACCTCCTCCATCCCCTCCTCCCCATCCTGCGTGTCCCTCCGGGGTAACAAATCTCCTTTGTGCTGAGAATTTGGTGTCTGGGTGTGTCCTGTGCCAACTCTGAAGCCCTCTTACAAGAAAGTTGGGCACCCCCTGAGACTGGAGTTACAGGCAGTTGTGAGCCAGCATGTGGGTACTGGGAACAAAACCTGGATCCTCAGCAAGAGTAGCCACTGTGCTTAACTGCTGAGCCATCTCCCCATCTCTGGAGAGTTCCTGTACTCTCTGGCTGCCCTTCCCCATCATTCCTACATTCCTTTGCAGATTGCAGAACCCAGTTTCTTCCGGCTTCTAACATGGCCTCAAGTCAAGTGGCTCCCTGGGCATCTTCCGGGCCTTCAGCATCAGGCAAAGATGGTCGAGGCCTCCTGTTTTGTGGACTGAATAGCCGCTGGGTTCTCACCAGTGTAGCCTCACCAGTATGAGGACAGCCATGGTCCGACACAGCCAACATGTAAGGCAACCTAGTAGATTCCCTTCGACTGAACACGTGTCCTATCTGTTCTTTCCCTTTAGTGAGCCCTGACTGATGCACTCACCATGCTCAGCCTGAGACTTTTTCCTGTAAGAATTTCAGAGTGTGGAGTACCCATGCGAGCAACATTTTGATTAATCTCTATGGGTGGGAAAAAAAGTTAACTGAGACTTTGGAGACATGGTGCATGAGAATTGTCTGTATTCTGTCAATCATGTTTTAAATAAATGCTGATTGGCCAGGCAGGAAGCATAGGCAGGAAAACCAGACAGGAAGTAGAGGTGGCGCAAGGAGAACAGGAGAAATTGGGAAGCAGGAAGCTTCCCTGGCATTCCTGTGCAGACCACCAAGGAAGCAGGATGTGTCCCTGTCCCAGCTGAGAAAAGGTACCAGCCATGTGGCTAACAGATAAGAACAATGGGTTAATATAAGTTACATAGCTAGTAAGAAGGCAGAGATAATGGGCCAATCAGTTTATAACCTAATGTAGACTCTCTGTGTGATTTTCTTTGGGGCTTGCTGGCTGTGGGGTACCGGGCGGGACAGTAACCCCAACGAGCAGGCCCTCTTGTTACAGGGACAAACTAGCTTCAGCTGAAGTCCTCCACTTTTCTTCCGGTGGGAGGATGGGCACTGGAGCTAGGGAGGACCATTTGTGATGTCTGTTACTTTGTGGCTCCATTGCCCTGTGGCCATAGGCAAGTCCCTAACTCAAACTGAATCTCCATCCTTTGCTCTGCTCCTGAAGTTGAGACTGGGTACTTTATCCAGACCAGTGCTGTGAATGTCAAGTGCAGTCCTGTGGAAATCTCTCGTGGTGGTGCTTGGCAAGGCTCCCTGTACACCGAAGTCATCCTCTTACGTTTAATGCAACCAGACACTACCGGCTTCCCGGAACGCTTGTTGCCCTGAGGTAACAGATGCACATAAAGAAGACAGCCGGGTTTGTGCCCTTCCCCGTCTGCATCCAGGTTACCATGGCACTAGACCTGCTGCAGGGATGTTGCAGGGATGTACCAGGGACCAGATAGGATTCTTAGCTCAGTCGGGGCTTCCTCAGGACAGCAATATCGTCTTACCTGGAACAATCTTTTACAATTGCATCAGACGAAGGCCTCTGCCAAGGCTAGAGCCCAGAAGACTTGATAGCCTTGGTGTCACCTGTGTCCTGGAGTGGGTGAGTTCCATAGGTCTACACAGGTGGTCTCCTTTCCCTCGTTGGGTCCAGGGTTGTCTGATGAGTCCTGTGCAGTCCCAAGGCAGGCGCACGGAACCCACCTGCAGCTCTTTAAGGAACTCTATCCGAGATTGATGGGCATCCCACGAATCGTTGCTTTTCAGCTCCCTGCTGCTAAATCATTACAGTCCCATCCTCAGAGCTGGGTCTCAAAGAAGGCACACTTCTGTCACAAGTTCAGCTCCAGGGACTAATATTTCTGGTCTTAGGTCAGTCTGTGGCAAACCCCACAAGCCCCCAGCAGACTGTGCTGGTGACCAGGCACTCCCGGGAGCCATTGTAGCCGCCTGCATTCAAGTCTGTGAGTCTCTAAGCACACGAGAAAACAATCCTGAATTAGACACGTTCTTATAATCTAGGGAAGGCCTTTAAAAAACATTGGAACGAACCGTGTCCCAAATTGGTTCCGTAATTAAGGTATGCGGATCTCGCCTCGGAAGAACCCTCACGTCGGCTTTAAGGGCCTCCGTAAGCGAGCAGATAATTGCATATAGGAGCTGCAGGGCCGTTAGAGCGGCTTAATCTACAGAAAGCTTCGGATATTAGGGCTTCTGGGACGCCGCTTCTCCAGTAATGTCTCATCTGCAGATATTACCCTGAATGCGTGCTTTTCCCCGTTATATTATATATGTATTGTAGGTCTGGGGAGCTTGCGTTTGGGTACGATTTTGTCACAGGATGAGTAGGTACCCCAAAGATACTTTGATAGTTACGAAAGGTAAAAACATAATGAGAAAGTCGCTTAAGATTTCCAGGGTACAATTCTCACGACCTGTTAAACTCGTGCGTGGTGGAGAGGCAACAGCCCGATGGCCCCGGAGAGGGGGGCCGTTATGTTTTGTTTAGCCCCGATCATGGGGCCAGACAGTGTTTTAACTCCTTTATCCTGCCTCAGTAAGTCAGGGAAGTAATAGGGTTCAAAATTCGAAATCAGCCTGGGAGTTTTGTCTGCCCCAAAGATTTTGGTGGAGAACAGATTAAAAATGAGACCGTAGCTCAGACATACAGCAAGGACAAGCCTTTTAGCCAGGCAAGTAGATAAAGGTATCCCATCTTGATTTTTAATAAGTATGACCTCAATAAATAATAATTTCGGGGCTAGGGAGATGGCTTAGTTGGTAAAGTGTTTGTCCTGTAACATGAGGCCCTGACTCTGGGTCCCCAACATGAAGGACAAAGCCAGGCACATGTGTTTATTGCCCAGTAGGGTGTTGACATAGGCAGGCAGCTCCTTGAAGTTCATTGTCCGGGAACCTAGAGGGCTTAGTGGACTCCAGGTTCAAAGAGAGACCTCGTCTTAAAAAGGAAGGCAGCAGGACATCCAGATGGCTTGTCGAGTATAGCCTAACAACCCGAGTTTAATCTCTGTAAAGGTGGAAGGAGAGAGCTCTCAGACAGCCGTGGACACATCATGCACACACACCAATAATATCAAGTCAAAAGTTCAACCGAGGAAGGCATGCCTCATTGACCTTTGGCCTTCACATACGTGTTCACATACAGACGCACAGAGCCACACAAGTACATGCACAACACCCAGCATCTCTCTCCGTCTCTTTCTTCCCGTGTTGCTGCGTCTGCCTCTGTCTGTCTTTATCTCCGTCCCCCATGCACATAGTAATTCTCAAACAGCTGACGGAGAAAACTAAGTTGTCATGAGCGGTGACCGAGTCAATCAGGGAGAGAATCCAAGCTCCTTGCCATTTTCAGTAGTAAAGGGAAGGGTGTTACTGTTTTGTTAGGTGTCTGCCGGTGTCCAAGTCCACCCCATCCCATGTTCAAGTCTACCCCTGCCCATGTTCATATCCACCCCACCTGTGGTCAAGTCTACTCTTACCCGTGTTCAAGACCACCCCTGCCCATGTTCAAACTCACCCTGCCGGTGTTTAAGGTCATCCTGCCCATGCGTATGCTCAAGCTCACCCTTCCCCAGTAGCCTCTTTCTTAAGGGACCACATACAAAGACTTGGCTTCAAAACCCTCCTTCTAACGGGTTGTGATATTTACAAAGTCCCCTCCCCTTTAACACACTGCGAGAAGGGCTTGGTAAAACAAAGGACGTCATAATTTATTGTTTTGAGATTATTGACTCAATAAATTAACAATAATTTCCGCGGAGGGTAGGAACCCTGGTGCCATGAAAGTTTATTTATTCCTAGTTTAACTAGCATTGATTAGCGTGTTCAGATTGGATTGTCCCAGTGTGCTGCAATCAGGCTTTCTAGGGGAATTGTTCCTCACTGCCCAGGAGACGATAAAATAAACATTCAACCAGAAATGACAATGGCTCCTTTAAAAACCAGGAACAGCTTTTTTTTTTTCCCCCTTCAAAAGAGCAGGAATAGTTCAGGTAACACCTTCAGGGCTTGCTGTGTGTACACTGGACCCTGCTCCCGAGGGACACTCACAGACAAAAGTTTTCAGAGAGGCTTGCAGTAGCAAACAGACCCTGGGAGCCGCTCTTTGTTCCCGGGGACTAAGTAAACACATTTCGGGGTGCCTGGCTTTAAAGTGTTCCACACTGCACTTCAGAGCAAGCTGAATTTAGGGTTTTCTTTTTTTTCTTTTTTTTCACGTTTCAGAACTTTTGTCCCAACAGCGGAGGCTGGACTCTCAAGGATGACAGATTACAGACACTGTCCGTAACCTGGATAACCAGGTGTCACTTTTGGGTTCCCAGGCAACAGGGCTGAGCTGTGGGAAGAAGCGGCTGGGCTGGTGGGCCCGGCAGACACACCCTTGCAGTTCCCAGCAAATGCTGTCCTATGGTCAACAGGCTCCCCATCCTCTCTGCGACACCCAAGTGGCATGCTTTATTTACTTTGAAGTCGAGTGTTGTGTTTTTCTAAGGCCATCTCTTTCCTCTTCTGCCACCAAAGATGTCTTGGCGTTGAACTGTGATTTAGAGCCGGGCATTTGTAGTAATTAATACGATGAGATGAAATAGAAGATGGCAAAGCTTGCAGTAACCAAAGGCTCACGATGCGCACAGGCTTTAGAGGATGACTGGCATTAAATTGTGCCTCAGGAATCTGAAGCGGTCACGTTAAATACTGTATTTACTGGTCTGTTTGATTAGGTGAGCGTAATTTATAGTCCCTCTTGGAGACCTAAATAGAAACCATTTTCCACCAAAACAGTGCTGAGAACAAAGGCCCTATTCACAGGGCAGCGGGCACTGCTCTGCGGGCCTTGGCACCCTGAGCACCACGGCTTCCAAGCATCTTCTTCGGAAAGGTGCAGCTCTTTTCATTTTATTTTTAATGTTCATGGAACAGGCGCACACAAAATCTCACCACGTACTAAACCCATCCCATCGGCAACACAAGGAGCAGGACTTAATTTAGGTGTTTGCTACTTCAAGCCTTCTTTCTAGACAAATCTCGTGAAAGATGACTGTGGCTGTTTCTGAAGGACGTCAGACCAGAGAAAAGCAATGCTGGCGGACCGTCTGGTCTCATCACTGTAGCTCCTTGCTGCTCGGGTTTTGAGTCAGTGAGCATCACTTTGAGATTCTTCATAGGCAGACCTCCAACGGGACACGGACATCAGGAAGTTCCACCTCCCACTTGCTACTTGATGTGGGAGTGTTCTCTTGTATTTTGTATTACTCTCATTGGTTGAATAAAGAAGCCGCCTGGCCTATAAGATAGGACAAAGCCCTTAGGTGAGCGGAGTAGGACAGAACGGAAGCTCTGGGAAGAAAGGAAGTGAGAGAGCCGCCATGATCCTGCGCCCAAGATGGACGTACCTTAGAACTGTCCGGTAAGTCACCACTCGTGGTGACATACAGACTTTTATAATGGGTTAGTTTAGATGTGAGAGCTAGCCAAGAAAAGGCTAGAGATAATGGGCAAGGCATATAATTGTCATGTGGTTATTTTGGGCATAAGCAAGCAACCAGCGGCTGAGCGGGCTGGCGGCTGGGGGCTGGGAGCTGGGTGTCGGGAATACCACCCACACCTCTCCTCTATTTACAACAGCTACTATCATAGTTTCCATTTTAAAAGCCAATCAATCAATCGATAATTAACCAGGGGGTGTGTCCATTCGTGCTGTGTGTATGCGGAGGACAGGGGACAACCTCAGGTGTCATTTGTCAGGCGCTACACGTCTTTTGATGAGAGACAGGGTCTCTCACTGGCCCAGAGCTTGCCAAGTAAGCCAGGCTGGCCAGTCAGTGAGTACCAGGGACCCATCTGCTGGTGCCACAAGTGTGTGCCACCTTGCCTGTCTTTACATAATGGCATTTTCTCACCTTTCCTCAGTTTATCTGTTGCGCTGTTTGAATTGACCAGAAATTCCCTCAAGTTCACTTGCTGGGAAGCTCAGTGTCATTTGTCACCCACACAGACACATATCCGTTGTGATGCTGGAGTTTTCAAAGGGGGACTATGTGACGTCTTCAGCCCCCCGATATCTGGAGTTAATGTTCCAGAGCTTCTGCTCCTCAGGGACCCTGGGCCACTCTGAGCAGTGTTCTCACACTGAGTGACACAGCTCTGAAGCACGATTGATAAAGACTCGGACAGATATTGGGGTTCAACCCGAAGACCAGAAAAGCAAAGCAGCCAGCCACTGGCTCTTACCTCGACCTCAGTCCAAGGCGATCCTGTCTCCAGGAATCTCAAAATGAGACTGAGACTGAGAGCTGTCTCCTCCCGTGTTATATTCCTCTCTCGTTCTGGGATTAAGGGTGTGCACCACTACTGCCTGGTCTCTATGGCAAGCTAGTGTGGCTCCTGGGGTTAAAGGTGGGTGTCATTGCTGCCTGGTCTGTGAGGCTGGTCAGTGTGGCTGTTTTACTTTTCTGATCCTCAGGCCAGCTTTGTTTATTAAAATACAAATGAAATTCTACTACACAGCTCTTTCGAATTCACTGCTCATGGTTAAACACGAGCAGACTGCGATCCACTGAGCATAGACAAACAAGGATTACTTGCACGCATACTTTTTATCCTTTCCCAAGTCGCTTTAGTACAAGGAGTGAGAACAGCATAAAAAGTAGCCAGGGGCTGGCAAAAGGACTCAGCTAGCTAACACAAAATGAACTCAGTAGTATTTTTGAAGATGTTTTGTGCCATTTTGTTTTGTTTTGGCACATTTTGTCTATTTGATCTTTTACTTGTTTATTTTGATTTCTCTTTTTGTGGTTTGTGTTTCTTGTTTTTGAGAGGAGAGAGAGAGAGAGAGAGAGAGAGAGAGAGAGAGAGAGA
>JAQHUG010000222.1:3186663-3202330 GCA_028555095.1 Dicrostonyx torquatus | reverse complement strand
CTATGTGCACCAGGCTGGTTTCGAACTCACTTTGATCCACCTGCTTCTGCCTGCCAAGTTCTGGGATTGTGCATTTTGTTTGGAAAAATGTCTCATCTTGCCTCCCCCTTTCCTTTCAAGCATCTTAGTCCTGACCTGCCGGTTGTCCAGAGTCTGCTCTGAAAACAGTTGCTCCATGGAATGCGTTCATAGTTTGCCATGATGGGAGAGCTATCCCAGGACTGTCCCAAAAGTGTCACATGACATTTCACAGCTCTTTCATCAAGTTAGGACATCACTTACCATGATCATACATGACTGTCATTATCTAAAATGATCAGCAGGAAAAATCAGACATCCTTCCTCCTTCTCCCTACCACGATCCCAGAGTATAGAACATAGGATGCAGTGGGGTGAGACGCCATGGGAACAATGGCACAAATGAGTTGTATCTGGCTGATAAGACAGATTTTCTGAAAAGTGAGGGTTTTTTTTTTAATCTAAGAAAGGCTAAAAAAGTCACCCTATGCATTTAAAAAACTGAGATCTAATTAATATGGCTTTGATTTGATCCACAGTACTGAAAAGAAAGGAAGAGTACATGAGAATAGTCACCTCTTTAAAGACATTTAAATTACAATTATTTATTGAGTGTGTGCGTGTGCATACATGCATGTGTGTCTCTGTGTGTGTGTGTGTGAACATGCACCCATGCCATGGCGTGAGTGTGGAAGCCAGAGGACAGCTTTCTGGAGTCAGTTCTCTCCTTCCACCATGTAGGGGCTAAGGATCAGGCTTAGTGCAGGTCCCTTTACACGCAGAGTCTTCTCACTGGTTTATAAGTTTGCCTTTTTTGCGTGTAGTAGCCTTCTCCTGTCTTACACACTACAGGCTGTCTGTTTCCAACCTTTCTCCCTCTCACAGGACGAAGGCAAGCACGTGCCCATCATGGGTCGTCTCCACTCTTCTTCCTCATCCTTGCTCCTGAAGTACAGTTTGCCCTTCTCTGTACGGTTTCATGCCCTAGTATTTCAGATAAACACAATCTTGCAATCAGTCTGCTTTTGCTCACTTTGCATGTTCCTGGCTACTATGTTGGAATTTGTATTTGATTTTATGGGTGAAATACATTCCATAGTATGGATAGGCCACTGTTTCTCTACTCCTCCAGTCACTACGAATGATGCTGTTGTAAACATTTATGTATGGCTTTGTGTGTACACATGAGCTCGTGTTTAGTTTTAATTGTGGTGGGTGCGATTAAACTGTCAACTTGACACACTCTAGAATCACTGAGGAAGGGATTCCCAGACTGTCTAGATTAGACTGACCTATGGGCGTGTCTGTGAGAGGTTATCGTGATTATGGTAATTGAGGTGGGAAGATCTGCCCACCATGAGCGGCACCATTCCCTAGTCAGGGAAACCAGAACCGTGTAAGAGTAGAGAAGGTGAGCTGAACACATGCGTGCATCCATCCTTTGCTCTCTGTTCTTGACTGGGCGGGTATTGTGACCAGTTCTCTCAAGCTCCTGATACTCCCATTGATCCCTTGGTGTAGGAGGGTCCTTCTGTATTTCTGTAGCTTTCATTGGTTGAATAAAGAAACTGCCTTAACCTTTTGATAGGGCAGCCCTAAAGTGGGTGGAGTAGACAGAACGGAAGGCTGTGAGAGAGAAGGCGCTGGGGCAGACACCATGTTTCTCCAGCCCAAGATGGACTTTGGTTAGAATCTTCCCGGTATGCCATGACCACGTGGTGATGCACAGATTACTAGATATGGGTTAAACTAATATGTATAAGAGGTTAAAACTAATGGGCCAGGCAGTAATTTAATTAATACAATTTCCATGTGGTTATTTCAAATGTAAGCTAGCCCAGCGGCCAGAAGCCAGGCGGGATGGAACAAAGGGCTCAGCACTCCTCTCAGGTGCTGGGAACACAGCCCGCATCTCTTACTACAATCCTTTGCTCTCTGTTCTTGACTGGGAGGGTATTGTGACCAGTTCTCTCAAGCTCTTGATGCTTGAGAGATGAAATGTAACTTGAAATTGTGAAACAGAAAAAAAAATTATTTTGAAGCAATCAGATTTGTCTTTTTTCCTCTTTCATTATGCATGTTTCTGGTGTCTTAACTAAGGAAACATCATGTATATGAGACAGTGGGCAATGTTTGTGGGGCTGTGGATTCTTCTAAGGGTCTCATCCTTTCAACCTTAACCTTATAAGCTAGTCTTTGGTTCACTCTAAGTTTATATTTATACATGGTAGGAGATGTTTTCAAACTGTTTTGATTGATTTGAATTTGGGTGCACATCTTGAATGGTCTTCCTCTTAAATGCCTCACTATCTAGCGCAAAATAGCAAGGTGAAATTACTTTCCTTTTAGTGAAGTGTCTTTCTTTTAATACCAGTGACTGATGAATTGACATTTCTCTTTGAGGATCGTGGAGAATTGATACTCTGAAGTTTTAGATGTTCTCTTTTGGAACAAGTGCTGGATAGTCAGTCCAAGTTTGATGTTTCTCGGTCTTGATTAGGGAAACTGTCCACTTAAATTTTAAATAGCTCTCTTAGAACTCTATTAGAAGACAGATGTTATATATGGTATATATAATATGACAGATATTTTATGTGGTATATATAATACCTTATATACATTAGATATTTTTATTATATATATTTAAATTCAGATTTAGAGGACCATATGCTCTATGAATACAAATAATTAGAGGAAAAAAATCTCTTCTCTCTCTCTCCCCCCCCTCCCTTGGGTACCCTTGGCGGTTGCATCAGAGTCAGTCAGAGTCTGGCGCGTTTAGGCCCAGCTACACTTCATTCATTTGCCATTTTAGTTTCCAAAGCGAGCGAGACCAAACGGAAGGTTCTGGTGAAAAGGGGTCATTTAGCCTAGCAGAACTTTGCGAAGTGATGTAAGGACTTTGCCGAGGGCTTGAGGCACTGCATATCTGGACAGCACAGCTATCAACCAGGGTAAAACTCTGGACGTTTCCCCAGCCGCCATTCAGTGTTCTCATGTACATTCTGATGGGCTCTCTTGAGACCCTCATCTTCATACTGATCTTTGGCCAATCGTAGTTGCTGTGACAGCTTACTGGGTGGTGTCATTATAAGAGAAAGAGAGTAAGGCAGAGCCCTTACTGTGGGAAGGAGACACTGAAAAACATATGTGCGCCCGCAACTTAACCCATGCGGGCAATTATTGGTTTGCTTTGCTGTTATTGAGCATTTTCTGGCTAGAGGTTACTAGCAGAGGGTAGCAGGCCTAGAAGGACTAAGTAAGGCATCCAAAAATGGTTCACATTTTAACATCATCAAACAAACATCCTTTCCCTTATTTCAAACCACATGCCCCTCATCTGTTGGAGTCGGATACTTCTCATGGTCTGTGGTTCCAGGGCTGAGGATAAGATAGATTTTCTCTACAGGTTGTGACTGCAGCTTGGTCCAGGGGAGCTGACTAGCAAGAACATTCATCATTCCTATTGCTATTATTTTACTACACAGAAGCTTGCCTAACAGCTCAGAAGGGTGATGTTTATTTTAAGCTGTTGTATTGAGTCTACTATTCTCCTTAGACTGCATTCATTCACTCCATATATTACCCATTATTTTACTCACTCTCCCATTTAGTTAACTCAAAAGCTCTTAGTCACTCAATAAATTTGTTCAGTGAGGATTTATTGAGCAATAACCAGTTGTAACTGGGCACAGAGGTCTATGCTATTCTGAGACACGCACACACACACACACACACACACATACACACGCACATACACCACATACACACATGCACACACACATGGGGGGAAGAGAGAAAGATCACAATCACAGTGGGCTGGTTTTGACTTTCCCAATAAAATGGGGGGCAGGTCCAGTGGGTCCCTGTATTCAAAACACAGACTCTTGTGAGCCTCTTGAGACAGGTACTAGGCTTCATTTACCCCTTTGACCCCGGTTATGCCAGAAGGGCTCGGATACATTTCTGTTGAGCTGGACCGAAACGACACCCACCCTGCAGAGTTTGGCTTCGCAATGTGTGCCAGGGTGGCCTGGTCCAGTATGTCATCTTAGGAGTTTATCAAAGGGTTCAGAAAACCTGGCCAAAAGAAGAGGGAGGCATCTGTAAATGGTATTTTTTTTTTTTTGGTTTTTCGAGACAGGGTTTCGCTGTAGTTTCTAGAGCCTGCGCTGGAACTAGCTCTTGTAGACCAGGCTGGTCTCGAACTCACAGAGATCCACCTGCCTCTGCCTCCCNATGTGCGCCCGCAACTTAACCCATGCGGGCAATTATTGGTTTGCTTTGCTGTTATTGAGCATTTTCTGGCTAGAGGTTACTAGCAGAGGGTAGCAGGCCTAGAAGGACTAAGTAAGGCATCCAAAAATGGTTCACATTTTAACATCATCAAACAAACATCCTTTCCCTTATTTCAAACCACATGCCCCTCATCTGTTGGAGTCGGATACTTCTCATGGTCTGTGGTTCCAGGGCTGAGGATAAGATAGATTTTCTCTACAGGTTGTGACTGCAGCTTGGTCCAGGGGAGCTGACTAGCAAGAACATTCATCATTCCTATTGCTATTATTTTACTACACAGAAGCTTGCCTAACAGCTCAGAAGGGTGATGTTTATTTTAAGCTGTTGTATTGAGTCTACTATTCTCCTTAGACTGCATTCATTCACTCCATATATTACCCATTATTTTACTCACTCTCCCATTTAGTTAACTCAAAAGCTCTTAGTCACTCAATAAATTTGTTCAGTGAGGATTTATTGAGCAATAACCAGTTGTAACTGGGCACAGAGGTCTATGCTATTCTGAGACACGCACACACACACACACACACACACATACACACGCACATACACCACATACACACATGCACACACACATGGGGGGAAGAGAGAAAGATCACAATCACAGTGGGCTGGTTTTGACTTTCCCAATAAAATGGGGGGCAGGTCCAGTGGGTCCCTGTATTCAAAACACAGACTCTTGTGAGCCTCTTGAGACAGGTACTAGGCTTCATTTACCCCTTTGACCCCGGTTATGCCAGAAGGGCTCGGATACATTTCTGTTGAGCTGGACCGAAACGACACCCACCCTGCAGAGTTTGGCTTCGCAATGTGTGCCAGGGTGGCCTGGTCCAGTATGTCATCTTAGGAGTTTATCAAAGGGTTCAGAAAACCTGGCCAAAAGAAGAGGGAGGCATCTGTAAATGGTATTTTTTTTTTTTTGGTTTTTCGAGACAGGGTTTCGCTGTAGTTTCTAGAGCCTGCGCTGGAACTAGCTCTTGTAGACCAGGCTGGTCTCGAACTCACAGAGATCCACCTGCCTCTGCCTCCCGAGTGCTGGGATTAAAGGCGTGCACCACCACCGCCTGGCTGCCCTGTAACTGGTATTTTATCATCTAAAGTAGGTGTCTACCACTTGAAAGAGAGCGGGAAGAACACGCATGATTCAGTCACTTCAGTTTACTCGTTTCTGTCATTTCACAGATGAGGCAAATCTTTTCGCCATCAATGTTTATCAGTTACAGGTTATTTATTTCTTCTAAACAGCACATATAGGTCACGTTATTTGTCTGGCTTTTAATTTTTTTAATTTTTTTGTCTGTGTGCCTTTGTGTGTGTGTATGTGTGTTGTTGTTTAGAAAGGAAAGGGTAGCATGATGGCCCAAAAACAATCCTGAAAAGACGAGGTGGTGAAGTAGGGAAGGCTTTGAAGATCCCTCTCGCGCTCCGTCCGTGTCTGCACGGGAAGCTGCTTGAGGTCTCTTCAGTGCTCTGCACCCGCACACTGTGAATAAATTCATTAAAAACAATGCAGAACTCATCTGGGGCGGGAAAAAAAAGGAAGCTCATTTTTAAATGACTAAAGACTGTGGGCGGATTGTCTCTTAATTTCCCTGGTCTAATGGAGAACTCATACACATGCAACCAGCTCCTCTCTGTCATTAAAAATGAGTTAGAACTGAGATACGGTGATGAAGATATCTGGGGGTGTCCGGGGCGGTCAGCGCCCACCAAAGGTTGGAGGTTTAGAGAGCCAGACTGCCAGTTAGCCTTCAGCTCATCCTTACACAGCCAAATGGGAGAGGGCTCAGCTCCTAAAATGCGTGCTTTCTAAGCACGAGGACAGGAGTTCTCTCCCAGAACCCGCATCAATAAAATAAAATGTCAAATGGATTAGTGTGTGCTTGTTATCCCAGCTCTGGGAAGGCAGAGTCAGGTGGATCCTGCCAGCCTAGTCTACATGATGAGTTCTAGGCTGGTAAGAGACCCTGTTTCAATAAAACAAAACAAGTCAGAGGTGGATGGCATATTAGGGATGACATTTAAGGTTGTCAGCTAGTTTTCACATGCGCACACGCGCACACACATTTACTCCCACTCTCCCTCCATCCCTCCACTCCCCCAAATCAGAGCTCCCCTCTTTCCCCAGATGCCTCCGTGTTGCTATTTCCTGAAAGACAATATTTCAGATGATCTTTGGGGTCAGACGGTGTCCTTGAACTTCATAGCCGTAGGCACAAGTCCCCAAGACCGACTCAGACAATTTGGGGCTGTGGAATGATGAAAGCAAGTGTGTGAGCGGTCTGTCTGTGCCTGTCGACAAAGCAAGTTATAGCAAACACTGAAGGATGTGGCGGGTGTAGAGAGCTTTTCACTTCAGAGGATGGAACAGAACCATCTGTTGGACTTTTGTCTTGAATTTTCAAGCGTTTCATACCCCTGAAAATTCAAAGGCACAACTGAGCTCTCTCCCCTGAAAAACCTGTTTACAAATCCCTGGAGTTTGTGGATTTCCTTTTCTCCACAAAGCACCATCTTGACCCAACTGAGGATATGATAAAGACCACAGATAGAAGTGAGGACACGAAGGCCCGGCCATGCCCCATGAGCATCACATCTATCTGACGGGTGAGTCCGAAGCGAGTGCTGTTAGTCCCTCAGCTGATACAAGGAGAATGGCTGGAAAGCGGCAGGCAAGAAAGAGACAGAGGCAGAATGGCTCTCATCAGAGGGAGGACAGAAACATCACAGAGACGAGACTGAGACAGAGGGGCCGGTGAAGAAAGAGCACGCGGCCAAGAGCGAATCTGAGCCTGAGTGATGTCATAAGTAGCAGGAGACAGACCCGACTCAGGGTGCCCTGCCCCCTTAGCAGTCCTCAAACTAGAGGCTACACAGCAGGAGTGACCTCCTGTTGTAAGGAAGAGCAGGTGTTTCGGTATAAGAAGCTTAATCGCTGGGTGCCTAAAATGCCATGGCTCTCATCTAGGTAAGAAAGTAGGTACAGGGCTGAGCAAGCGACTTGGTAAGAGCCCTTGCTGCTCAAGCATGAGGACCTAGGGGCTGGAGAGATGGCTCAGCGGTTAAGAGCACTGACTGCTCTTCCAGAGGTCCTGAGTTCAATTCCCAGCACCCACATGGCGGCTCACAACTGTCTGAAAATGCAGTTCCACGAGGTCTGACACCTTCACACCAATGCACATAAAATAAAGTTAAATAAATCATTAAAAAAAAAAAGAACGAGGACCTAAATCTGAAGCCCCAGCTCCCATGGAAGCTGGGCAGGGGTAGCCCATTGGTAATCCCAGTGTTGCGGGAATGAATGGAGAATTCCCTGAGCAAGCCGGCTTAGCCAGACTTGCTGAGCCTGTGAACTCTGGGTTCAGCGAGAGATGACACTGCCTCAACCGAGGATGAACCATCAAAGATGTGAAACATGGATGTCTACACATAGGCACACATGTTCAACTGCACACTTGTGAATACATGTACACACTCACTCCACACACGTAGATACCTGTCAAAATTAAATGTGCATACAATCTGCAAGTTCAAGAGGAGCTGACGATGGGTCAGCGCTGGGAACCCACGCTCCCGTTGCTGAAGACCTGAGCTAGTTTCTCAGCACCTGTTCCAGAAGGACTCTACTGCCCTCTTTCCAAACGCCTTTTGTATGCTGTTAGCATCTTACTCCCACTACACACAAAGAACAGACAGACAGATACACACATATGATGTATGGTTTGAAGATAGGAAGTTTTCTCCTTCTGAACAATAGACTAGCCTTTACGGAGTTCTCTAGTTATTGGTCCTACTTGACGGTAATGTTCATCTTTATTTCCATGAAGGTTCCCATGAAATATGGCCTGGCTGATGAACATACAAAAGGCAGGTTTCGAAGAGAACCAGGATCACCGTCCTGGGCATAGACCAAGCCCTGGTTTTCCAGGAGAAATTTCAGCTACTCTATGCTAATTCCAAGGGTGTTGTTATTGCTGTTTCGAGTTCATTCGTCTGATTCCAGGCACATCTGTGACTGCTTAGCTGAACCGGGGCCTCGGCATTCAGCTCCGTCTTCGCTCGCTCGGGGGACACATGGTGTGTGTGGGAGACATCATGTTTTGTTTTTACAAATCAAACTCTTAATTAATTGCTGAACATACTGCAATTCGCTAATCAAGCTGTATTTTTTAAAGACATTTCTGACTGATGAATACTGAGTCGTCTGGCTTCATGGTGTATCCCCTTGTTCCTGTTTTAGACAATGGTGGTGACAGTCACTGGAAGTGCTTTGATGGGATTTGCTTGTCAGGACGAGCTTGGAGAAAATGCTTCGGCCTGCGTTGAGAGGCGATGTTCTCAAGGTGTGGGACCAACCAGTGGTGTTGCAGGTGTAGATCACTGAGCTTGGAATCTTAGCTTCCTTTGGTACAGTTGGTTCTGTATTAAATGATGGAGACTGTGGACCTCTAGGCTAGGCGCAGGAGGTTTTCAGGATTCATCACACCCAAAGTTGTGCCTGCGGAGGTTTTTCTGGACAGGATTAACCTAGAAGGAATGAGTCACTCCAAATGTGGGTGACAAAGGCCGTGGCTGGACTCCTGAAGTGAATAAAAAGGAGAACATGAGTTGAATACCAGAAGCCATCTCTCTGGGCTTCCTGAGCTGGCCCAGTGTGAGCAGCTTCCACTCCATGATGGACTGTACCCCCAAACTGTGAGCCAAAATAACCCTCCATTTAAGTCGCTTGCGTTGAGTATTTTGCATAATGCCAAAATAATCTAATAGGTTCAACAATTGGACATAGAATTTCTTTAAAATAATTTTAAATTAAACTAGGATTACATCCTTTCCCCTTTCCTTTTTCTCACTTCAACTGCTCCCATGTCCTCATCCCTCCCTTTATGGCTTCTTTTTCTATATGTAATTGTTATATACATATAATATGACATATATGTTTATACATATGCCTCACTCTATAAATATAACCTGTTGAGTTCATTCAGTGTTCTTGTATGGATATAATTTCAGGCTGCCTACTTTGGGTTTATAACCAGTTAGGGCTCTTCCCTAGGAGAGATTGACTCTCCCTCTTCAGCAGTTACTGGTTGACCGTAGTTCTCTGTCTAGTGGTGGGATCCCCTGCGATTTCCCCCTTCATGTTACTCTGTTTGGGGGTCTTTTTCAGGCGCCATATTGTTGAGATATCATGAGTGATACTTCCTGTCGTTTCTAGGAGTCTCACAGCAGACTCCCTGGTCGTCTGGCTCTGGTCCTGCTTCCTCTCCATGATGCTTCCTGAGCCTTGAGTACCGGAGTTGGACTGCAGATATACCCACGAGGCGGGCACCCCGTGATCAGTTATCTTTGCCTTGAGTGCCAGAGTTGGACTGCAGATATATCCACGAGGCGGGCACCCCGTGATCACTTATCTTTGCCTTGAATGCAGGAGTTGGATGGCAGATATATCCATGGGGCGGGCACCCTGTGATCAGTTATCTTTGCAGTGTGACCTGCTGTGGTTTTCTGTAGTGCTCTCTGCTATAAAGGGAAGCTTCTTTGATGAGGGGTGAGGCCTACACTTTATCAGGTTGGGCTTTGGTGTAAGATGCACAAGGTTGGGTTGGGTCTGGAGCAGATGTAAAATGTCTTTATGGAAGGCTCCAGTTGGTGGGAAGGGGGCTGAGGCTAGTTACACACGCATGGTAGAATCATTTGACTGTTACAGACAGTGGCATGCCCCCTGTCTGTGTATGTAGATGACAGGTTTCGAAAGTATTGTCTTATACCTTTTTCTGGTATCAAGTCACTACTGCAAAAACGGGAAACATTGAATAAACAAACAGATGAACAAGTAGGAAACCCTCGGGCCTTCTGTCCATTCGCAATGTTTGCTGAGAGGGCTCTACTACGTGGGTCAGTCACAAACAGTTTTCTGAGCCTCATCAAGTGAGTTACTGTTCAAGGAACACTCAGTGTTCTATCCGGATTCAGCTGAACTTCCAAGGTTCAATTCATAGGACATTAGTTAGTGGTGTGAATTGACCCCTCTGTGCCTCAGTTTCCCCATAAGATGGAATTAGTTAGTGTCTGCTGTCTGGCATGTAGCAACCCTGAATGGGTGTTAGTACTGTTTACACTAAAACATGCTGTTTCTCAAGTAAGATCCTATAGCTGACTGGGGGTCCTTGGGAATATATTCAGGAATATCTGATTCTGTAAGGAAGTTTAAATTTTTGTCTTTTCATATTGACAAAATTTTTTACATTGACAATTGAAAATAGTTTTGGTATAGGAGGGTCCTTCTGTATTTGGGTTGCTTTCATTGGTTGAATAAAGAAACTGTCTTGGCCTGTAGGATAGGGCAGCCCTTAGGTGGGCAGAGTAGACAGAATGGAAGGCTGTGAGAGAGAAGGCACTGGGGCAGATGCCATGTTTCTCCAGCCCAAGATGGACTTTGGTTAGAATCTTCCCAGTAAGCCACGACCACATGGTGATACACAGATTACTAGATATGGGTTAAACTAATATGTATAAGAGGTTAAAACTAATGGGCCAGGCAGTATTTAAATGAATACAGTTTGTGTGTAATTATTCTGGGTATAAGCTAGCCAGGGCCAAAAGCAGGCTGGCAGCCGGGAGCCGTGCAGGACAGAACAAAAGGGCCAGTGCTCCTCTCAGGTGCTGGGAACACACCCCGCACCACTTACTACGTAGTTTATTTTAGAAGAACTTCCAAGTGATATAAGAGGCCATGTATTCACTTCAAGTTTCTTTGGTTCCCGGTTTCTTCAGCTGCAGGTCGTAACCTCTTAAGCTGCTTATGAAAATGGATTGGGGGACTGGTCATGAAAATTAGAAACTGTAAGAGATTTTTCAAGATAGAATTACCAAAAGTGAACTCAAAGTCAAGTGCTTGGTGGCTCCACGGTGCTTCCGGCAGCACATGTTCATGTAGGCCTGTGCAAATTCAGTGCAGCTGTGGCTTGCAATGGTTGGCACTGTGCATGCTGTCATGGCATGCCACATCAGTGAGCATCACCTGAGACACTGGCTGAGATTTGACATGGCTGTATGTGGTCCGTCACGTACATAGATCTGTCATGTTGAGAACTCACACTGATGATGAAGGATTTTAAAAATATTAGCAAGTTCAGATTTATCCTAAGGACAATGAAAATCCATTATGATTTGGGACTTGTCCAGTAAGATTTGTAGTTTCTAGTGATCTCTCTGCCTCCAATGGGACTCAGAGTAGTAGGGTTGAGACCCAGAATAAAGACAGAAGGAACAATCAATGGAATTGATAGGTAGTTTTCAGAATTGATGGGGGGGTTTGGGGAATCCTGGCAGTAGCAGTTGGTGGATCTCTGAGGGAGGAGATGGGAGGAACCTGACTGTGCTAATGAATAAATAAATAAGCCCTGGGAGGACTGTTCGGGAATCTTCTTCCTCAGGCACTAATGAGGAGCAGGAAGGATAGCTGTGGATGCAGATTTCTAGGTGGGTTGTAGGCGTTAGGAAGTTCTCGCTTATTAATTATTCTCCGTGTTTGAGAGATGAGGTCATCAGGTTTTATGTGGAGTTAGTCCACCACGTTGAGGTGTCACTCTGTTGTAGGAGGAGTGGGCTGCGTTCCACTGCCTGGCTAGCTTAATCCCCAAAATAACCACACAGAACTTGTATTAATTAAATTACTGCCTGGCTCATTATATCTAGCTTCTTCTTGGCCAACTCTTCACGTCCTGATCTAACCCATTTCTACCAATCGGTGTAACACCACTAGGCAGTGGCTTACGGGGAAAGATTCTAGCCAGCGTCAGTCTCAGGCAGGAGCTTCATGGCGTCTGCCACACTGCCCTTTTTCCCAGCATTCAGTTCAGTCTACTCTGCCTATCTAAGTTCTGCCCTATCAAAAGGCCAAGGCAGTTTCTTTATTCAACCAATGAAAGCAACACAAATACAGAAGGGCCTCCTACACCAGCTTCCACTCAGTTATATGAAGTTCACAGTCAAGAGCCTACAGGAATGGCTCAGTGGGGAAAGAGCACTGGCTACTCTTGTGGAGAACCTGAGTTCTGTTCCCACCACCCATGCTGGACAGCTCACCACTGCCCGTAACTCAAGTTCTAGGAGACTCTAGCAACTCTGCTTCCAAGAGCACCTTCATGCATATGTGTGGCACCTTCATGCATCTGCACACATGCCCCTGGCATGTTCACATACTTAAAAATATTAAAATTAAAACATTTTGAAATGAGGTTAAGTGTTCCACATTTGTTTGTACATGGTTGGTAGAATTATCAGTCTGTAGTTGGGGTTATGACCAGCATCATGATTTTTCTTCTTCTGTCTTGTCATCAACAACCCTTCTAGGCCCTTCTAGCTTCCATTCTCTCCTCCTTCTTCTCTTTGGGTGTTCTCCAAGGCCTTTGATTTCATTTTCCTCCAGCTTGGAGGTTCTACTGTACTTCCTTGCTCCTGGGCCCCTGAATGTAGTCTGCCCCATGGTGTCTCCTTCTGAGTCTGTTCCTATGGGCCCATTTCTCAGTTCTTCCCAGAACTCTCTTCAGAACTCAACAGTTTAGATCCTGGGAAGATGTAGGAACCTCTGTAGCTTAGCAAAGTTTACCTGCAAGTGAATCCCCAGCAGTGGCCTTTGGTTCCAGGAGTGTGATTTCGGGAAGTAACCACATAGACAAGAAGGGAGGGTTTGGTTACGTATAAGGATAGAAGGTTAAATATCTCGGAGATATTTATGGTGATATCATACAAAATATGGGGTCACTTTACCTTTTATGTTTGTAACTGTCAAGCCACATTTGTGTTTTAAAAACAAGCAAACCAGGGCTGGCGAGATGGTTCAGTACTTGTAAAGATGCCACACCTGACAACCTGAACTCAATCCCTGGGACCCATGCATTGGAGAGGGGGGAACTGCTGGAAGGTGACCTCTGACCTCCATACATGCACTGGGGCATGCATGCACCTGTACCCTCCAAAAAGAAATAAACAAAAATAGAATTTATTTTTAAAAAGCAAGAACACACACACACACTCATACCTTTTTTTATAGCAAACCTGATATTTTACTAAAATTTTTTTTCAATATTTGAGCTGTGGACACCTACACTTCTGCCCATTTTCCTCTGATCTTTCTCTGCTCACTGAGTTCCTGGCTTCATTTCTTTGTTGTCTGTGGCTGCAATCCCGGAATCATGACAGTGAGCGTACACCTATAGTTGGTAGGTAGAGAACTCAGGGAACCTTCCCCCTCCTTCAGGTCCTTGACTTCCCTGTTGCTGCCCCAGGTCCCTTCACTCACACTTGTAGTAAGAGGTGTGGGCTGTGTCCCAGCACTGCCCAGCTCCCAGCCGCTGCCCAGCTCCCAGCCGCCGCCCAGCTAGCTTATACCGGAAATGATTACACACAAACTAGATTCATTTAACACATGGCTTGGCCATTAGTTCTAGCCTCTATTGGCTAGTTCTTACATCTGATTTAGCCCATTTCTAAAAGTCTGTGTGTCACCACGAGTCGTGGCTTACCGGCATGTCTAACCTATGTCCATCTCGGGTAGGAGCATCATGGCGTCTGGTGTCTTCCCTTCTTCCCAGTCTTCCGTTCTGTCTACCCCACCCACCTAAGGGCTGATCTATCCTACAGGCTAGGCAGTCTCTCTTTATTTAACCAATGAAAGCACAGAAATATAGAAGAACCCTCCTACATCACACGTTCCTACCTTTTCCACTTCTAAGTGTGTCGTATGAATCTTAACCCTGTAAGAGCCAACGGGGTAAAGGACCCGTAGTATATGACCACTGACCACTAGAGGAAACGCAACCCCCTCCGCTAAGAAGTGAGAAGCCCTTCCCTTGCTGCCCTTCCAGCCACATTTCATGAGGTGAGCTTTGCATCCAGAAGATACTGAGCCCTCCCGGTCCATACTTTCAAGGGCGGCTCGCATTTATTCAACTTGTCCTTCAGGGCCATGGCCCTCCCTCAGCGACCTTTAGCTAGGAAACCCCACGCAAGTCCCACGCCAGTGCTAGACGTCTGAGAAGCATCCTGAAGTCTCGTGGGGGGCACAAGCAGCAACACTTTGCCATCCAGGTGAGGTTCGTTCGGAAGAGAGTGAGGTGCAGGCACAAAATGGCTGAAGGATTTTTTTTTTTTAATCCTCACCAACGTTTCTTGTTAGTGACTTGAAAGGACGCCAGGTCCAAATAGTATTAAACAAGTGTTTCTTCAATGTGAGATCATTATGTGTCTCTTCTAAATCCAAATACTAATTGCAACCTTGCTGTGAGCGCACAGTATTGAGAGCATCATAGCCATGGCAACAGAATGCCATGGGAAGCAGAAGCCTGTCATCTGCACCGTGTCGTTAGTGGCTTGGGTGGCAGGCGGCACTTTCTTACCACGTCTCTCATGTCCGACTCAAAGACGATCACGCTGCACCTTCAGGTGATTCTGCCTCACAGGTTCTGTTCCCTTTGAACGCCTCTACGTCTCTATAATGAATCTCCACGCAGGATGGCTTGCGAGTGCACAGGACACAAATGCGACGCGCAAATTAAACATTGAGCAGGCGCTGTGCAATGACCATTTATGTTTCAAAGCGAAGACCGGGATGCAAACTTTTGTGTTCTTATAATTGGCCTGATTTTTAATATCCAATGATAAACAGCTATGTAAACAGCCTCCCCAAGTTTTTTACACTTAAGGAAAAAAAAAAACTTTAAAGGAGTCGCTTAAAGTCACCGTCTCTGTTTTGCATGATAATCGTCATGTAAGATAATAAAACAACACAGGGCACAGAGTACAGCGCTTCCAGACGACGCGGTGTCATTTATATGAAGATAATTAGGCATTTAGTGCTTACCAATACCAATTTAAAAACCTACCAATTAAAAATAATACAAAACAAAGCAGTGTGCTTATAGTCAACTCATTGCAATACAGTTCCATCTGTTTTCCCTACGACAGTGTCCGTAGCCCACTCAGTGCCAAGGACACTGGTTCAGTGCGGAGGGAGCGAGGTGCAGGTTAATAGCTCATAACCCAACCTTTCTATAAAAATGAAAAGTGTATTTTCTGGGAGATTTTCTGTGAGCATGTGAACCATATGCCATTGTTAAGAAGAAAGGAAACAGTTACGCTGGCGGAGAGACTTGTTACTATTAGGAAGACCGAGGCGGGAACAGAACTCCACACACGCTTTCTCCCAGACGAGGGTGGGAAGGGCACAGGACGCGGTGGGGTCTGGCAGTCATGCTCGGGAGCGAAGGCCTGGGCTTCATTTTCATAGTTAATGAGACAAAATTCACCTTCCTAAAACCCTCCCTGAAAATGTGCCAGGAAGTTCATG
>JAQHUG010000222.1:3160203-3171235 GCA_028555095.1 Dicrostonyx torquatus | reverse complement strand
CTCATGATGATAACACAGATTAATGGAGATGGGCTAAATTAAGATGTAAGAGTTAGCCAATAAGAAGCTAGAGCTATTGGGCCAAGCAGTGATTTAAATAATAAAGTTTCTGTGTGATTATTTTGGAGCTAAGCGGTCAGGAACAACAAGCGGCTCTCTCCTCCTACGTGTGTGTGTGTGTGTGTGTGTGTGTGGGTGGTATGGCATGTGTGTGACAGAATGGCATTTATCCCAGGCTGGCCTTCGACTCATTAGGTATTGGGGTCTACATCTTCGGATGACTGGGATTCCGGGACTATACCACTGAGCTTGGCAATGCAGTGTTGGGGAATAAAAGCAGACCCAATGCATGCCGGGCAAGACCTCTACCAACTGAACCATGTCCATGGCCCTATAATGTCCTTTGACCTTCAAAACACTGTGTTCCGAACACGTCTTCGGGAGCCGGCTCTGAGCAAGCCGGACTGGGAATTGATGCTAGCACTCTGGGCTCCGAGAAAGGCCGAGCACCCATCTGTGCCTGCTTCCTGGCTGTACAGGAGGATTAAGGTTTCCTGCTTCCCAGGGGCCTTTTGAGGATTCTTTCATTCATGTAGTAATATTTATTGAAAATGCTAAGTGCTAAGTAGTATTCTGCCTAATTAATTAGGTCCTCATCTCCCTGGTGTGGGTGATGCTGTCTGGCTGGTCATTAATAAACTAAGCTGGAAGCTTCGCAGCCTTTCCTTTCAGAATTCTCCTGGTGCTTGCCTGAGCAGTGCCCGAATTGGGCATCCGACCTTGTAGTTAAACACACACAGCTGCTTGAGTCCGACTGCGCTCACGTTTATTTAGCTGTCAGACAATGCTGCAAACTCTAGTTAAGGAAGAGATATGCCACGAAAGATCCCGCGGTGCCGGCAGTAATGCCAGCAAACCAGCGCAAGACTCAGTTTGGAACTTTCTAGATAAGACCAACAAGAATTTTACCATGTTCTCTGAAATGTGCCAGTGGGAGAGAGACAGGAGTCAAATGAAAAATTACCCTCTGTCTGGGCATCACAGATACAATCTAGAGGAAACTGTGGGATGAGACATTGATACAGACTGATCTTTTTATATCTATGGATCCTAAGAAAGGGTCTTTCCCCCTTGAGAATGTATTTATAATAGAACTACTGTGGTCTGGACTCTCCAGAAGGGTGACACTCACTGCTGCTACTTTACAGTCAAGTGTAATTAAAGAGAGAGAGAAAAAAGGGGGGAGGAAAGGAGAGAGAGGGGGCATGCACGGAGGGATACAGAGAAGGAGGGTATCCAACGCTAGATCAAGGGACCTTGCTGCCTACTGCTGCATGTGAGCCCATCACACACTGTACCATCCTAGTCTGGCTAGGCTAGTCTCAGGAGCACAGCCAAGGTGTGAGGCATGTCTCAGGCTTGCATCTTACACCATTCAAACAACCCTCACCATCTTGTCTCCCCTAGTATCCTGACCTCACTTCCTCTTTGGCAACATCAAGCATCCAATTTCTTGATCACACCCAAGGAACTCGGGAATCCTGAGCAGAATACTGAAGCCCTGATGACTGCAGGAGGACTTCCAGTCTAAGCTCTGCTCTACCCTCTCCAGTCCCCATGTTGTCTTAGGATTGGTTATTGATGAGTGGAAGTCCCCATGTACCTGGATATCCCGTGACATGGTATGCACGTCTCATAAGGAAACCATACACTATTTCTGCTCACACTGTTAGATAATTCCCTCTCACAGAGAAAAATACGAGCTGACCCCTCACCTCCAGGATTTTTACTGTCCTTTGTTTATGTGACCTTCCTGCAACTTGATTATCATGATCAAGACTTCCCCCTAAGAACTGTCTTCTTTTAGGTGGGTTTACTGGTGCCTCTCTGTCATCCCAGGGTGCTGGAGGCAAGGGTAGGGAGATTGCTGCAAGGTTAAGACTATCTTGGGACATATAGCGAGATTCTGTCACAAAACACAAAGAAAACAATTTAAGAAGAACTCTACCTCCTCTCGGCTTCTCTGCATCTCTTGTTATTTCCCGTCAACATTCCCCTTTTGGTCTCTTTCCCTTAATTTTTTTCTTCAAGTACCTTTCAGTCTCCTTCCTTGGCCACATGGTTTTCTCCATGCAGATGCATGTCCCATATGCACCATACAAGCAAAATAGTCCCAATCCTTTATTGGAGCACTGACGGTTCAGTTCTGTGTGTCTTTCTTTAAGCCAGGTCTCTCAAGGTGAAGGTTTCTTAAGCTCATCTTTTTGGCTTGATCCTAGTCTGTTCTTCCTGCTCTCTGTGGTGAACAAGGTAGCCCAAGGTTATCTCCATTGCAGTGTGAGTGTGTTCCTTTTCTAAGTCACATTGGCTTTTAAACCCCATTGAGTGGTATGGAAGATGGAGCCTTTCAGGGAAGAGTCAAATCGTCAATGACTCTACACTAGTGAGTGGATACGTAGATTCAGACTTAGAGGGTAGTTTGATGATATGTCCCTTTAGCAGGATGATACTGGTAGCTTCATCCCTGGGGTCTGTGAGCTCCCCAACCGTGGGCTCTTGGCCAGATTCAGAGTACTAGGTATCCATGACTTTCTTCCTGTGGGGTGGGCATTAAATCTAACCAAAAGTGATTGGTTGCCCCGTAATAGTCATGCCACTGTTTCTTACCATGTCTGTGACTATAGCTCCCAGCGTTCACACTTGGGTGAGACTGCTGATGAGTTCTTAACCCACATCAGCTTGCATGGCTCCTTCTGGTACTATGGAGCTTGGCTTGCAGGGAGAAAGCTTCCCGCTGCCCCAACCTTCATGGGTCTCAAGACCCTTCTGACACCACCCAGAGTCAGACGCCTAACCATCCTTGTCTGCCCTTCACTAGGCTAAACTGTCTTTCACAGTGGAAGCAGATCTATGTCTTTAATGTTTTTTCTTTCTTTGTTCTTTTTTTTTTTTTTTAACTTCGCAGTCCTGAGGACAGTGCCTAGCATGAAGTCAAAGCTGTGGACACATTGAATGAATTCAGAATGAATAACCCATTTAATGACATCTGTTCCCTTCAGAGATCTGAGTTTTCCAGCTCAACATTCTGAATTCATGTGTTTTTTTCCCTTAATGGACCTGTTTCCCCCCCTTTTGTCATCCTTTCTCCAAGATACATCCATCCTTAGTCTCATTCCAAATGATTTTGAGCTGATTTTAAACTGTGCAGCCTCTAACATTGCAATTCATGCAGTAGGTGAGTCATTAGGAATGTAATTTTTTTCATTAGTACACAATAAATAATAAGAATAATGATTAATGTAACCTTAAAATTTTTAGTCACAAAAGTGTGGTTGATTAAAATTCTTATTTTTAAGATTTATTTTGTTTTTAGCTATGTGTGTGTGTGTATGTGTGTGTGTGTATGTGTGTATGTGTTTACTTGTGAGTGCAAAGTCTCTAGTTTACTAGGGCATCAGATCCTTTGGCACTGGAGCCCCAGGGGAGTATGAGCCCTGATGTGGGTGCTGGGAACCTAACTCAGCGCTTCTGCAAGAGCAGTACAGACACTTAATCGCCGAGTCATCTCTTCAACCCAGAAATCCTTATATTTTCCAAATATATTTCTAGAGAACTAAACATTTTCATAATATATTGAGAAAAATCAAAATTACTTCTTCTAGATGGAGGATTTACTACTTAATTCCTATTTAATTTTTTATAGTCAGCCTGAGGCTCATTGTTCTACCCTGCACACATTTTAAAATATGGATTAGTCTCTCACTTGAAGCCTTTGTCTCATGACTCCATGCTGTATGCTTTTTACCCAAGTCCTTGAGAGTGCACTGAATCGACTCAAGAACACTGGACTTGTTGTTTTGATTTTTTTTTAATATGTGAAATTTGTCGACGCTCTTTTAGTGTAGTTATTCATTTAGAAATAAATAATAAATAAATGTTGTGCTGCTTAGCTGAACAGACGGTCTAATTTATAAAGAAATGATTCTTTCTTATAGTTTTGGAGGCTGGGAAGTCCGCTATCTGGTGCTCATGTCTGGGCTGTCCCCGGGGCTGAAGGCAGGACAGTCAAGAAGACACATGTTTGGAAGGCACAGGCTTCAGGCTTGTCTAGCCCCTCCCCCAACCCCCACACACTCACAGGAGCACAGTCCTCCCTGAGCAGCCCCAAAGCCTTCACCTCTGGCTAACCTTCGCTTGTCTAGAGATTGCATTGATGAGGCAGCAACCTTCTAATCTCAATGCACAGATGTGGCTCGTGGGAGAAGCTTTGACACAGGCAGACCTGATTAAAAGCCCCTCTCCACTGCTTAGAGCTGGGAATGGCAGGAAATGACAGGGCTTCTTAGAGGCTTGTTTTCATTACCTGTCATTTGAGGACATCCCATCTTCCTAGGGCTCCGGCAGGAATTACCATAGTAGCACCGAGGGCCCCACCACAGTGCATGACACGCAGGAGACCCAGGAAAATGACATTTTATAAATGGTCAGCATGAAGAATCTGTTAAATGGCCTCTGGAAATACGGTTACAGCAGGAACTGTAGTTCACCTGGCAAACATATCAAACCGGGCGGAGCTTAGCATGCAGCCTGTGGCTCTTCCTGGGACGAGTCCGCTTTTGCCACTTTGTGGGGTGCAAAGATCCCTTTTGGCACAACCGTTGTGGACTGAGATAATTTCCTGCTCTTGTGTCATTAATCTCCCCAATAAAGTCTAGAGAAAAATGTGCACCCTCCTCATTGTTAGCGTACAATGATGACCTTGGGGAGCATGCGTGCCTGCATCCATCCTTCTATTCCACCGGTAAACACAGACTCGCTGCTTCCGGTCCGGTGTGAGCCATACACGTGCTTATTGTTAGCATTTGTTGCTAACGTTAACCTGCTTCTCTTCTACCCTGCAATTTGACTTCTTGCTTCAGAGTTCATTTTTATTATTACTTTTTATTATTTTTTCCCAGCTCTTATTCCAACTCTGCCTTTAGCAAGCAGATATATAAAACCTAGAGGCACATACCAATCCAGTCTTCCCACCAACCCCATCTTTACAAATAGGGTCTTCCAGTCAATAAAACAGCCAGTCAGTCCATCCATCCTACTGTCCCCACCCATCTTGACGGTGTCCGAATGTCATCTTGGTTCACTCTGGTCTCAGCAAACTCAGGATGATTCTCAAGGGTTGACTGATTTTTTTTCTTGTGTGACTTTCAGAGCAGGGATTGAGCACAATCCTCGGATGCCTTTTCCCATGGGTGGATGCTGAGCACAGCGTCTAGCGGTTTGCCTGGTGTGCTCCTTTCCGAGTGTAGAGCGCCACGGGGGTCAAGCCTCTTCCTCCCAGCCTCTGCCACCCCAGCGCCCCCTCGCTGGGTGGCCACTGCTGACAGTGTTTTGAAGGTGACACCTGTGCCATCTCACCGTCTCCCTGGGAGTAATTTTCCTTAATCTGGGAAGTTGAACTCACTCGAAGCAGCCAGGAGCTCTTGTCGCCTCTTCTCCCAACTGGAGTTGATTTCCCTCTTAGCCGTGTTTGTGCCACATCTTCCTCTTCAAGATCATTTTCTGAGATCAGGAAAATAGAAGCAAATTAGAGGCTGAGTGACTTTTTTTTCTTTCTGTAATTTTATTTAGCACAGTAAGAGGGAAATCAAGCACTTCACTTAGTTTTCCTTTTTTCCTTGCTCCCAGGTAGCTCAAAAGTTTTTCTACCCAATTTTCGACTATTTTTATTTTTCTGAAACCACACTCAGTGTTCTTGATAAAGCAACAGCATAGCTTCATTTTTCTTGTAGTTTTACTTTTTGTTCTGTGTTTTTCTTTGTACACATCTTCTTAAACATGCCCCTTGATTATCCTCAGCATTCTGCTTCCTTCAGCTTCTTCTTCCCTCTTTGTCTATGTTTAGATAATTTAAAATTACCTCCAATATTTTATACTCGAGTATGTTCGTCCCGTCTTTGCCAATCTGAGCTGTAGAAGTCAGTTTCTTTGTGGTAGAGTCCCCGTCCTGACCTTAAAGCTGTCACTACAATGAATCTCATGAACTGTTATGGGTGCCCTGCTGTCTGTCTGCTTAGTGAGGGGCAGAGGAGGGTTTGGGAGGGACCTAAAGGGAGAATCTAGTCATGGCAGAGAGAGAGAGAGAGAGAGAGAGAGAGAGCTCTGTGCACCAGAGGGTGCTGGCTGCCCCTGGAGGAAGGAGAGGGGACAGGAAGATGGGGAGGTGGGGAGGAAAGGCATAGGAAGGGAGAGCCCAAGGGCACTGTGGGACAGCATTGCAGACTCTAAACTCTCCTGATGCACCACTCGTGAGTCCTTATTGACAAGGTGCTTCAGTTCCCAGTAGGGTGAATCTGGGGTGTGCATGTACTCACAGGCACACATGTTGGGGGAGATCATGGTTTTGCTTTTCCTTTGGTCTTACTGAACGTCTGCAGAAATGAAGACCTCCTAAGCGACAGAGGATTTGACTCAGTAATAGATCACTTGCCTAGCATACACAAGCCCCAGGGTTTGGTTGATTTCTAGAAATATCTTATATTTACAAGCATACATGTATATCCTCTCTTTCCTTCCTCCCTCCCTCCCTAGTGGATAAGTAGAGCCCTCAGTAGGTTTGTGAAATATTCTTGAATCAATCATTTCCTCCAGGGTATAGATACCTTCTCCAATACCTTCTTTAGAGATTGCTAACATGTGTAGTTAGCTTGTCCAAGTTCCCTTTCGCTCAGCTGACCAGCACAGTTTCCCCTCATATTCAGAATTATTTCTGGAGTTAAACTCCCTCTGTCGCTACCCCCTGTTTCTGCGAAATGACACTGTCAGCAGTCAGGCCAGAAACTTATCCAGCATCCCGCATTTTGCAGGAGGATTTTCCCAGGAGCTTCTGCGATAATTGAACCGTCTCAGTACCACAGCATTTGATCTCAACAGCGACGTGCGTGAGAACGGCACTTGGAGTCACAGAAATGAGAATAACATGGAAATTAGAGAGAGTTTTAGTGTTTCATTTTTTTTTTGTTGTTTTCATCCTGTTACGTTCGAGACCTCTCTCTGCATCGCCGTGCTCTGTACGGAAGGAAATGGCGCGGTTGTCGTTCCCGCTTTCTCTCCTGCCCTTCGCAGGAAGGAAATTTCCCCCTGGGAGAAACGCGTTGTTGCCAAGGTCTTTATTTATTCGTTCTTCCTAGTTTACCTAACTCCAAAGATTTGTACACGTGACGTTGGGACTCCTGCCCTCCCGTGAGTTTTAGCCACTCTCACTGCCTCACAAGCTTAACCCCCGAGGAGCAGAGTTTCACGGTAGAGTCTCTGCGTTCCCACTGGGGCGCATCTCCACTGGTGTGTGCACAAGGCTCACATCACCGGTTTCTACTTCACCCGAGACTGCTGTGTTGGGGGAGTTAGCCCAGGTGCGGAGCTCAGGCAGGTACCCCTGCTTGTCTTGCATGTGTGACATATGGGTTCAGTCCCCAGCACCTCAAGGAAGACAGAGAGCAGGAAGGTAACCCAGCGGCACCCCCACTTCTAGCTGCTAAAGGGAAGGCCATCCTGATACATGTAATTCTTTCCTCACGGCAGACGTTTCCTTAGACGGACGAGTTACAGAACCGTGTGCGAGGGTGTTTGGAAGTCAATATATAGAGTTGGGGTCTAGGGCAGACACCCAGTAGGGGAGGGCAGTGTTCCTAGGGTCGGACAGAGGGCATGAGAGCTATGGTGAGAGGGAAGAGGACGAGTGGGCGGAGGAGGGGGGCGGGAGCGGGGGCTTTGGAGGGGTGTTATTCATCTCTAGACTTCGGAGCACACATGTTAATTTACTTTAGAAGGGTGATCATGGGGCTGAGAATATGTCTCAGGCTGTGAAGTGCTTGCCCTGCGAGCATGCACCCTGGATTTGAATCTCCACTGTCCACATAAAAACATGATGTGAGGGCTCGTGCCTGTAATCCTGTCCTTGGGAGGGGACACAGGAGGGTGTTAGGGTCTTGTTAGCCAGCTAGACTAATCAGTCGGTGAGCTCTGGATATCGTGGGAAACCCTGTCTCAAAACTAAGATAGTGATTGAGAAAGATAACTGACATTGACTTCTGACCTCCCCACACATGCACAATCACATGCATGTATGGATACAGCAATATGTACACACATGCACGCGTGCACACACACACATGCACACGCGCACACACGCACACACACAACATATGCACACACATGCACACACACGCACAGACATGCATACACGCACACACATGCACACACACGCACACACATGCACACACGCACACATGCGCACACACACGTGCACACACACACACACACACGCACACACATGCACACACATGCACTGGCTCCAATCAGGTTCTGTTCCCTTTACTTAGCTTCTTTTCTGTAAATTCTTCAGAGTCATTTCTGTACCCATAATTCTCAGCCCACATTAAGTGTTGTGTGAGCACAGGCTGAGTTTCAGTCCAGAAGTCTTTTAGTCTTTTAGGCAGCGAAAGAAGTCATAAGGCTTTTCAAATCTGCATAGCTGAGTCTTCACCAAGCTCTTGGAACTTTGTGTGTGTATGTGTGTGTGTGTGTGTGTGTGTGTGTGTTTCTAGGACTGGAACTCAGAGCCTGGAATATTTCGGGCACATTCTCCTCCACCTTCGAGCTATATCTCCAATCCATGCCGGGACATTCATTGCTACACCAATTTATTTAGCTATTTTTTTTTATTACATTGGAACATTTGCCTAAGCCTGTTTTATCCTTGCCAATCTTAGTAGAAAACAATCCAGGGGTAGTCTGATATGATTAATTCTGTAGCCAGCAGCCAGCTGCAATAGGAGACTTAGGGGAGACTTGAGAGAGGTCTGCTCTTAGATCCAGTAGTAACTGTACAGCACACCGCACAGGTAGTCCACTTGCTGCATTCACCGCATGGTTCTTGCCTGTGAACGGTTTTCCCATCAAGTCCACAAAGGTCCCAGGAGCTGTAAGGTTTAAGGTGCCCCTCTTCCCAGATCCACACTCTAGAGGTTTTCAAAACATATTAGATTAAAATAAAACAAATGAGATAAAGCAAAGGAAGGGAAATGCACTCTTTCCCCTGTGATATGTGTCTGAATCTATCTCTCTAACTCTCTCTATATCTATCTATCTATCTATCTATCTATCTATCTATCTATCTATCTATCTGCTATTAAACATTTCCAAAATGTATTTACTTTTTTTTTCTTTAAAAAGGCCATTTCTGCTAGCACCCTATGAATATGGAATCTTGTAGAACTCAGGAAGGAGAATGGTCATAAAACTAGCACTCTGCCCACCCTCTCCACCAGTGTTTGTGTGGATGACAAACACATGTGTCTGAGTTCAGGGACTGAACACTTTCAGGTCAAGGGTTTGAGATTCAAACTGCACAGGGAGATTCCAGGAAATTCTAACAGGTTCAGCGTCAAGGAGACAATCCAGGTATGAGTCCTACCCTAGTGTTCTTAACCTTTATGTAGTATCTTAGTAGATTAAAAAAAGAAAACTGGGCAGGGGGACAACCCTGTAATAATTAAGTCTTCAATTAAGACTTCGTAAGGTAAGAAAAGAAACCATTAATGGCCCAGGCATTTATTGTATCTTTATTATATACTGAGAATTATCAGAGAGAGCGATAGAAGGTCTAATTCTGCAGGGAGATTTATTTATTTGTTGGGAGAGTGTGTTGGAGAACAACCTGTGGGAGTCAGTGTCCTCCTTCCATCTTGTGCGTTTTGGAGATCAAACTCAGGTGGTCAGATTTGGCAGCAAGCCCCCTACCCGACTGAACCATCTTGCCAGTCCATTTCCTGCAGATTTTATCGCATTGTTGCTATTGATTGTAGAAAGCCCTTAGATTCTTGATAGGATAATAGCCACACTGGTGACCATTAGCTGTAGTCATGATGATAAGATTTTTCATTTTTATAATACATTAGCATTTAAAAAAACTTACATAATCCTCAGAGTCCTGTGTAAAATGTAATTTCTTTCATTTTATAAGAAAAGTAAAGAATCATGTTGTCTTAAGGTCATAGAGTTTTTGAGTGGCCTCGGGGAAAGGATGAACCAATCTAGCTCAAGGGACAGCATATAGAAGTTAGAATTCTTCTGTCTAGAGAGATGGCTCAGTGGTTAAGAGCACTGCCTGCTCTTGCAGAGGACCCGGATTCAATTCCCATCACCCACTGGTGGCTCACAGTCATCTGTAAATCAGGTTCCGAGGATTTGCAGGCACCAGACACATGTGTGATGCATATATACACATGCAGACAAAATACCAGATCCATAAAATAAGATGCGTCTAAAAATTTAAATGCCTGGAAATTTTCTAAAGAAATTAGCTTTGAAAAAAATCTTACAATGATTTTAAAAGGAGAAGAAAAAAAGGCATGACGTGAAGACAGTCCAGAAGGCTGGTCATTTAATATTGAAAACCTGTGCAAATAGCACAGCCCACAGAACCAGCTTTGTAAGGCTCATAGTGGCTCCCAGGGACTGGAGCAACAAACACGGACCTTGTATGGGTCTGAGCTAGGTCCTCTGCATACACGTTATGGTCCCTGTGGGACTCCTAACAGTGGGAGTAGGGGGGACTCTGACTCTTCTGTCTTGTTTGGGACCCTTTTCCTCATACTGGGTTGTCTAGTCCAGTCTTGATCTGAGGGTTTGTGCCTAGTCTTAGCATAACGTGTTATGCCATGTTCGGTGGCCATCCTTGGGAGGCTTGCTCTTTCTTCTGAAGGGAAACAGAGAAGTGGATCTCGGAGAGTCTGAAGGTGGGGGTAGGGATTGGGAGGAGTGGAGAGAGGGGAAACTGCCGTTGGGATGCAACATGTGAGAAAAGAATAAGATGAGAGAGAGAGAAAAAAGAGAAAACTCGTGTAAGATGAATATCAACAAATACTAAAAAAATAAAAGTTGGTAGAGTCATCAGTCAAGAAGAGAAGTTGCTTGTGTTCCTCAATGGCTGTTATAGTGACTCCGAACCATGAGCCTTGGCATGTTTGCTCCA
>JAQHUG010000222.1:3120075-3130222 GCA_028555095.1 Dicrostonyx torquatus | reverse complement strand
AAACCCTAGGGTCTTGCACATTATAGACAAATGTTCTACCACTGAACTACAGTCTTAAAGTGTTAAGATGACTAATTTGTGTGTGTGTATATATTTGCATGTATATGATGGACATGTGTGTGCACATGCATGTGAGTCCAGAGACTGACATAGGATTGTTTCTTCAATCACATTATATATTGAAGCAGGGCCTCTCACTTGAGGGCAGGGCCTCTCACTTGAGGTCAGAGCTGTGGGATTCAGCTAATCTAGCTAGTCGGTGTGTTCTGGCCAACCCCAAACTCTCAGAGTAAAAAAGTTGGCCAGATCCTACTCTCAGTCAGCAAGTCCTTCCCATCCATCAGTCACCCTTTTCAGTGCCACACCTAGCGTTTACAGAGAACTTTCCCCCATGCTACAGTTCTCCCCAGAGACAGGAGTTGGGGGAGACCCTGAGTCACTCTCCCTGGCTGACAGTGGGCAGAACGCTGGCACAGAGATGGTGCCCGGAGCAGGAAACCACACACAGAAAAGGGAGAAGAGTTTGACATTGCCCGCTCTGTCGTTCCACAGCTCTGCCTAAAACTGGTACTGATGGTGCCCGCAGGTGTCCAGGTTCAACCACAACTGGTGGCTGTGTGCAGAGCTGCCTTGAAAAGGGGAAGTGGGCTCTGAAAACTCAGGATCGCCTACAGCCCATGAAATGGCTGAGCATAAGTTGATGTCACTCAGCGTTTGAAAAGGTGTCATTAAGGGAATCCTTTGGCAGCAGAAGCCAGTGTCTCTCTGAGAGGCCGTGCACCATGGCGAGATGCATCTGCTCAACAAACTCGAAACTGAACCTCTCGCCTTCCCCGTTAAGCCCACAGTCTACTTGTACAAACGGTACCCGATGCCAGGCAAGGGAGCTCATTACCCCCTTTGACTTTATACTCCACTCCTCCTTCCCACATGGCCATGTTTCTTCTAGCCATTTAGACCTGCCCTTCTTCTAAGTTTCATGCCATCTGAGGTCACGCATGAACGGCATATCCCCTTTCCTCCCCCTCTTCCAGCCATCCTGAAGATCTTGACGCCCAAGTGGAGTGTCGAGACTCCAGCTGGGAATCAAGTTTAACACGTGTGTGGCAGGTTGCTCGCCTCCCATGAAGTCTGAGCGCCTTCTCTTGCTGCTGAGTTTGTGCCCCAGCTCTTGGTGCTTCCCTGTGTGTAGGCATCCCTTTAAAAGGCTGCTTCAGTGCAAACAGCTCACCCACTTCCCTGAGTCACACCTCATCGTCTGCTTCCATATGTCTGGGCACAACGGCTTTCTCCGTACACAGAGCTGGAGGTTCAGCCTTGACATTGTGTCTCAACATTCTTGAAACTTTTCTGAGGCCCGCTTCCTACCTGAATGTGAAGATTTATGGTATCTAACTTGCCATCTCGATCGGGCTGTCTTGAGGGCCAAGGAACTGGTGTTGGTGGCCTCTTCACTTACAGCAATTCTTTGAGGGGATAAAGGCACACTGTCATTTTGCAGATAAAGAAACAGACCAAGCCAGGTTTGGCACCATATGTTCATAATCTTAGCACTGGAGAGGTTGAAGCAGAAGGATTCCTGTGAGTTCAAGACCAATCCTTTCCCAGCAAACCAACCCAGAACAAACCAATGAAAGAAAATGTAGTTTATGAGCCGAGAAGCAGCGAGAGCAGTGTAAAATGCTGTCTATTTCTGCTACTATTCCGTCTTCTACTTCATGCAGTCTTATTGTTCTTGCCAGCTACGTCTTCGCTGCTCGTGATTCGGGGTGTCTTTACTGCAAAATCCCTTTCATGATCTCCGATAAAGGTCGTCATCCCTTTGTAAGAGTTTTCTGACTTACGGGGATGTTACAACTTACGTGGTAGCCAGCTGACACTTTTATTTTTCTTCAGAGTGTTTTAAATCCCACCCCTCTATGTTTGTCTTTTGAATAGGCATGGAAATAAATAAGATAACATGAAGAATTATCACAGGAAGGAAGCAAGCCTTCATCTGGTGAGCCATATCAGAATGTGTAATATATACATGCAAATTTGCCCTGTTTCCCTTTATTTCAAAATATATTTAAAGATTTAGCCGGGCAGTGGTGGCGCACGCCTTTAATCCCAGCACTCGGGAGGCAGGGGCAGGCGGATCTCTGTGAGTTCGAGACCAGCCTGGTCTACAAGAGCTAGTTCCAGGACAGGCTCCAAAGCTACAGAGAAACCCTGTCTCGAAAAACCAAAAAAAAAGATTTATTTTTATTTTTAAATATATACAATTATACATTAATGCTTAGAATGAACTCAGGTGTTCTATAAAAGCTGTGTACACTCTTAATTACTGTGCCATCTTCAGCCTCTCTTTAAATAGGCCAATCGAATCTCACCCGACGAAAGGAAAGTATCAAGGGCTATTCAGGACCAGCTTCAGCACCCTTTAACATGTTTGTCGGGGAACTCCACCATCGCCTTGGATAAGGAGAGCAGACAAGATAATGAAGGACACCCATGGGATGCTGGCAGTGAGAACTCAGCTCTTCTAAGCTAGAACAGAGAAAGCAAAAGCGGTTTATACTTCAGTGGGTGTTTGTTTATTCTACTTATCTGAAGTTAGAGCCAACCACCATGCGGGTTGAATGGCCTTAAATCTCCAGAGTTGAGCGGAAGTTAATGGACCATTTGCTGATAGATGAACCCCAGAGAATAAGCAAGCTCTCCATGGTGTGTGTGTCTGTGTGTGTGTGTGTGTATGTGTGTATAAGAGAGAGAGAGACAGAGAGAGAATGTAATCTAACTAAAAAATAATGTTTGTGTTGTAGGGAACTATAATGATACCTCTAAACAACTCTATATAAATGAAGAATCTAGAAGTTAATGGTTCGCTCATTTAATTCAACAACAACAACCAAATATACCTTAGCAATGCCTAATGATTACAAATTCCTGGTGTAGAAAGTGGGAATTTGATTTCTCTCTGTTTTGCTCTCTCTCTCTCTCTCACACACACACACACACACACACAAGCACGTGTAGCTTGTGATCAGGGTCTCACGGGAGGTGACCCACTGCGGTTGTGTCCCCAAGCTGCTCTCTGCTGTTTTCACTGTGATGTGGGAAGTCTGTCTAGGGCTGATTCCTTTATTACATTGTCTTAACTCCCAAGTTCTGCTCTCCGTCTTAACAGAGCAAATGTGTGGAACACAGTCCTCACTCCCAGACAGTACGCTCCCAGGAGCTCTGATGGGAGGAAATTAGCCCTTGATGGCTGAAGGAAACCCTGCGGTGGCTTTCCTGCGTTTTAACTTTATCCACTAGAGGGGGTGATGGTCCTCCATCATAAAGGCCAGGGAATTACCCAAAGGGAATGGATTTAAACACACACAGAGCCTTTGTTTATTCTGAAACCAGGTTAATTAAATAACAGACTGCAGCACATGCCAGAATCACCACTGAAAATCACTTTGAAAATACCAGTGACACAAAGACAAGCGTTTATTGTTCCTAATCTACGGCTGTGAAAAGATGAGTCATTTTGTTTTAGCAGGGAGAGGATAATTTACATAAAGTCATACTCTTTACAGCCGTTCCATAAAGAACTGTGCACTTTTTTTTTTAATGTGATTAATTTCAGTTTATTAGAGTTGATGATAAGTTGTCTGGTCTGTTCAGTGAGGAGACAAATTGCCCCCTTATCTCCTTAAAGATCCATTTAAGATATCATGGGAGAATTAAGGAGATTTATGGTTGTGTATAATAGGTATCACACATAAGTGATTGTGCGTAATACCGCACAGATGGGTAATGGTGCAAGTGACGGGACTCTCGAAGCTGTTACCGCGGGTATAGAAATGTTTTCCCACATATAGGTGCATAGCTGTCACTCTACCAGAGCAGGGGTTTCGCTTTAACAAATGTCAAGTCAACAGGGAAAGTCTTTTCACCTTCAAACTTTCCCCCCAAATAGTTTGAATTGCAGAATAGCCAACCGTGCCCCGCTTGTTAGAAGATGATCAGAGTGATTGATTCGAGACAACCCAGTTGCAATGCTCGTGGGCTGGCATCGTCATAATTAACTCGCAGGTCAGCTTCTTGAGTTATTTCTGTGAATAAAAAGGAAAAGAATTCTGTGATCAAGCCAAAGAATAATTGGTCGATGAGAACATGTTATAAGTTGTGAAAAGCAAGTCTGTGGCACCCACCGGATTCTTCACAGTTCAGATCATTTGCTCCAAGAAGGTGCGATCCCCCTTGAAGAGCTGCCATAGGTGTTCGGCAGGGTGGGTGAGCACCCAGCCTTCAGTCTGAGCTTCCACGATTTGATGCTCAGAATGGCCCGCAGGAATGCGGACTCAGCAAGCAGGGGTGGGGTGGGGTGGAGGTTATGGCATGGGGCCCAACGCTTTCAAAGATGTTACACTGACAATCTGCACCGCTCACTGGCCATCCGTCGCTGCACTCCCCAACGAGTGACTTGTACCTGACTTGAATTTCCCCTGTGATGCTAACCCCTGGAAGGCAGAGTGTTGGGCAGCCCTTGGGGGCGGAGGAGGGAAAGGATACTGAAGGACTGCGACTTTTTCCACAGTGAAGCCCTCTCACCAAGTCCAGATCACAGCTCAAGCAGACAAGCTTTGGAAGCCCGGCATTGCTTCTCGGTAATTTGTGCTGGTGCTGCCTGGAGATCTTCCAAACACCGCTCACAAAGCCTTCTAGAAAGGACTTACAGCCTCATGGGAATTTTTTTTTTTTGCTATAGACAAAACAAATATTTACAAACAATAATTTCAAACAGACCAAAGCCCCATAAATAACCATTGTGTTCTCATAAACGTATTACCATGCAAATGCAGTTATTTAAATCCCAGCAACATATTTGCCTCCTATATACATTAAGACAAATTAAAGGTCACATCTCCAATGGAGGTTTTATAATAGCCAAGAAATTGAGTTATAGGCACACAAACTAGATGCTTACAACCAAATGTGTGTCATGTATAATTGATCTTACTCTAAGTAGGCTCTTCTGCACATCACGGTTGTTGGCTTACAATATGTTGTTTAAACAATATAAGAACAGTGTGACACAAGAACCAATCAACTCTTCTTTCAGTGTTCAACGCAGATGAAACTCCATGACTGCAAAGGACAGCAAGGCTTGCAGGAACCACTTACACATCAAATAGTGTGTAGCAGCACAGTCTTCTAAGATAAGGAAGTCTTGAGCTGGAGATACACGAGTTCTGCCTATAAGAAACTTAATGGAGAAGGTGTGTGTGTATGTGTGTGTGTGTGTGTGTGTTTTATAAACCTGTACATATAGACACTGACAAAGCGTGTTTGTTAAAAACAAAATGGAAATCAAGACAATCATTGAAAACTCAGACATAAAGCTAGGATTAGTTGTTTCACTAACCTCACCAAATATTATGTGTTTACTCTGAATATATAATATTTTTTCCCAAAGAGTAGGTGGCCCCAAAGGATCATCTAAAGTTAGTCTGAATAACAAGGGCCACTCTAGTCCACTTAGGCAGATAAGGACAATGTCTTGGGACTTAAAGGAGAGAGAGAAGATGCCTGACATGGTGTCAAAGCCCAGGCGCCAATACCAGACTTGCTGAGGAAGGAGCTGCTGGTGGGGAAAACCCCAGTCATAAACAAACAAACAAACAAAAAACAAAAACAAAACAATAACAACAACAAAAGCCTAGAAGCAAACCTAACGGAGGAGGTGAAAGCTCTCCATGATGGAAACTTGACAGTGTTGAAGAAAGACACCAGAAGAGGAAAAGACCTTCTGGATGGGCAGAACTGGCGTTGTGAAATGGCTGCGTTACTAAAAGGGGATCCAATGATACAGCAAACCTATATCAAAATTCCAGTAACAGTCTTCACAGAACTAGGAAAAACATTCCTACAGTTCTTATGGGAGCACAAACCAGCCTGGAAAACCAAAGCCCCCGAGGAGATGGATCAATGGGAGAGTCATCCCAAGACCTGACTTCCAAATGCACCACGGAACCGTAGCAACAAGACCTACAAGGTGCTTGTGCCGACCCAGACGAACATAGGCAGGGACTTAGAAATAGACCTACGCAGATACAGACATCCAACCCTAACAAAGTCGTAAGGAAGCATCCATGGGATACAGATGGCTGAGGAGAAAACCGGGTACCCACATGTAGAAGACAGAACTTAGCCTTTGTCCTTCTCCTATACAATTTCAATGAAAATTGATCCAAGACTAAGGTAAGAGGTATGACCTAAAATTCTCAAAATTTAGGTACTGAGGGAAAACACTAAAACATAGGCAAGGACTATAAGCCAGTACGTAAAAGGAGTCTGATAGCTCAAAGGATAATCACAAGAATTAAAAAGCTATCTAGGAAAGGAAACAGCCATTTGGAGAGAGAGGTACTTCCAGAACGAGAGAAAATCATATGTCCAACAGGTGACTGTTTACTAGTGTATATATAAAGAGCTCAAGAAACACAAATACCGAGAATAACACCAAGCAAGCAAGTCGATCCATCAACAGGCTAGTGCAGCAAACAGCAGAGTCTCAAGAGAAGAAATACAGAAGGCGACAGATATCTGAAAAATGATCACTCTGCTTAAACCCCAGTGAAATGCAAATTAAATTAAACCCTCCTCGAGATTCTGCCTCACCGTGGTCAGAGTGGTGGCTGCTATTAAGGAAGCAGGTGACTATGAATGCTGGCTAGGATGGGGACAGACATTACTTGTTCACTGCTGGTGGGACTAGGCACTGGTGCAGCCACTAGGAACAGCGCGGTGCTCCTTAAAACACTAAAAGGAGCAACTTCATATGGCCCAGTTATAGCTCCCCCGTGCATGTGCCCAGACCGTGTTTCTCTGCAGAGAGCCCTGCAAGTCTAGTCTATTGCTGCCTGCGGTCAAAGGGACCAGGGAAGCAGGACTCTCCGGGATGTTCATCAATAGACGACCGGCTACAGAAAATGTGGTGCTGTGTACAGTGATGCTTTATTCAGCTTGAGAGAAAGAAATGTTGTCTGCTGGAGAATGGATGGAGCCGAAGAGCATCCTACTCAGGGACGTGGGCAGACTCAGTGTCGAGTTTCCTCCTAGAGGCGGAATCCAGATTCTAACCACGCTGATAAAGCAAGACGTGGAAGTCGAAATGGTACTCCATGGGGGTGTGGGGGCTCAATGGAGGGGAGAGGGGAGACAAGATGGAAAAAGGGAGGAGAAAGAATAAATCTATTTGCTCATGTGAAAATCTAGGACACACACACACACACATATACATGAACACACCGAGGCGTGAAGGGTCTAAAGAAAACAAGAGCATGTAATTGGGGTGGAATAAAAATGACAAAGACTGTTTTCTCTCATACAACATGTATGTGTAAATATATGGATGTAACAAGGTTTTTATAATTTTTGGCAATTCTGCCAATACTACTATATTTGTTTTTCTTAAACAAATAAATCCCTATAGCATCTGCACAATACATTCAAATATCCCATAAATATAAAATCATAAGCACACTATTAGCAGAAAGGGATGGATGAGAAGAGATGGTACAGGGGAGGGCACGGGGGAAACCCAGAGCCAACTAGTATGACATGTAGGTCTGAAAAGGTTGTAATGAAATCCAACTAGAATAATTAATTTTTAAAACTAACGATAGAAAGAGCTAAGCGAAAAAAAATTAATTCCAGGGCTACTGGTCCCAGGTAAGAAATAGTGTTAGGAGGCAGAAGCAGGCAAGTCTGCTGGGCACCTGGGACCAAGGATTCCCCACTCTGGAGCACATGCCCTGGCTCTAAGCCACAGCGCAGCCTCCGCCCATGAAGCCAGTGTTGAGCGAACTGTGGATCTGTGCCTGACTCGGTCTGGGAAGTTGAAGTCTGCTATTTTGCCTTATCACCCAGTTGATTTTCAAAAGTTTTCAGCCGCTGCGCTGTGGCTTTACTTCAGGAAGGGACTGACTTTAGGCTACACAGTGTCTCGCACATGGTCACGTGTGCAGTTTAGGCACCCTGCACGCATCCTGTGAAACCTAATTAAATTTGAATTTCAGGAAAACAAAATTAAAAAATTTGTTTGTTTCAATGTTTTATCCTACTGGGTTTTGTTTGTTTTGCTTTTTTGAGACAGGTTCACCGTGCAATCCCGGCCAAGCCACCACATCTGGCTGAAACAAACTTAGTTCTGAATGTTACTCCCATAATTTCCGCAAGAAAACAACAGGAACAACAAAACTCCCTGAGAAAACACAAAAGTCACCTTACTTTGTTGTTAGGGCTCTGGTTTTTCCCGGACATGGAAATTGTATAAAATAAGAATGGAAGAGAAAAGACATTTGAGAGTTAAGGAGGCAGAGATGGGGAGGGAATGGATATCAGGGACTGAGTAGGAAACTGATGAGTGTGTGTAAGCCACAGGTATCCACAGAGGAGAGGGCAAGAAGGTGGAGGACATACACACACAACTCACACCCACACACACCCGCACACTCACACACACTCACACACCCACACATGCATTCCCACACCCCCATACTTACACCCACACACTCACACACACTCACATACATAGACTCACACACCCATACACATACATTCACTCAACCACACACTCACATTCACACACGCATACACACACTCACACTCATGCACCAACACACATACACACACATACTCATATACCCATACACATACACTCAGACACCCACACACTCTCATACACACACACACACGCACACACACACACACACGCACACACACACATGTATGTGTGAATGTGAGCTGGAAATATTACACGGTGGAAAGAAAAGAGCAAGAATGAAAACTGGGTCTGGTGACACATACTGTCATCCTAGCAGCTTGGAGCTCTGCCTCTGCTCCAGAGTGAGTTCAAGGCCAGCCTGGGCCATTTATATGATCTTCTCAAGTCTGAAAAGCCTACAGGTGCAGTTCAGTAGAGTATGTGACTAGCATGCAGCAGGCCTTGATTTGACCCCCAGTACACAGAGCGGGGCAAAGAAAGAAAAGAAGGCACGAGACTAAGAAAGCAAAAGACAAGAAACCGAACGATCCCAGAAATATGAGAAGTGACAGTTGACTCCTCTTCCCACCTCTGGGCCCAGGCTGCACTGCTGCTCTGTCACCAGTTGTCCTGGGAACGCAACTGCAGAAGCTGACCAGCAGAGACAGTGAAAGGAGAGACAGCTGGACTCAGGGGAGGTGACAGAGCATCCTGGGAACACAACTGCAGAAGCTCACCAGCAGAGACAGTGAAAGGAGGGGCAGCTGGACTCAGGGGAGGTGACAGAGCATCCTGGGAACACAACTGCAGAAGCTCACCAGCAGAGACAGTGGACGGAGGGACAGCTGGACTCTGGGGAGGTGACAGAGCATCCTGGGAACACAACTGCAGAAACTGACCAGCAGAGACAGTGGAAGGAGGGGCAGCTGGACTCAGGGGAGGTGACAGAGCATCCTGGGAACACAACTGCAGACGCTGACCAGCAGAGACAGTGGAAGGAGAGACAGCTGGACTCGGGAGGTGACAGAGCATCCGGGCGCCGTGGGAACTCCCCACCAGTGCGTTACCAGCCAACAGAGGGAAGGAAAATTCCAGTTAGTAATATGTAGGGAGGGTGAACTTTAACAAAAACGACCTGATTCGTAGACCATGGCAACTGTAACACGTAAGGAAAACTTTGAAAACCCAACAGCCGTCCTTTGTGCCAGGCTGTCTATTAGCTCTTTGTGAATTATTCTTGGAAACTTTTTTCCTCCCAAACTAGCCAGAAATGCTCAAAGCGTGGGTTTTTCGATGACTCGGAGACTTCGTTCATTCTTTTTCTGTTCTCTTTTCTTTTCCTTCCCTCCTTTCTGTTCCTGCTGTCATTACAGGGTCTCATGTGACCCTGACTGGCCTCACACTTAATTTAGTAGCTGAGTCTGGCTTGAACTTCCTATCCTCTTGCCTCCACCTCCTGAGTGCTGGCCCTACAGATGTGTACCCACTCTGCTGTGTGAAGAAAACCCAGGGCTTCCTCCGTGCCAGATGTGATGATGGTTGAATATCGTCAACTTGGCAGAAGGTAGAATCATGTAGAAAAGGAGCCTTTGGACGTGCGAGTCACTGGAGGACTGTCTCAGGCTC
>JAQHUG010000222.1:3094548-3115898 GCA_028555095.1 Dicrostonyx torquatus | reverse complement strand
TGTACTGATTTGATAGCACACAAGTGATGGGCCTCACGCGGCATTTCCACAAGTATAGGCATTATACTGTGTTCTTAATCCCCCACTGCTCACCAACCTGCCCCCCCTCCTTTCAGGTCACACATTTTTATCTCTCTCCATTTCCCTGCACTCACTCATTCAGATCTCTTTCTTCCTTGTCTGCTTCATGCCCCTTCCCCCGTCATTCATACACACTTGGATCTAGAGTCTACACAGGGAAGAAAACGGGCAACATTTGTCTTCCTGTGACTGGCTAGCTAGCTTCCTTCCTTCCGTTCTCTCTCTCTCTCTTCCTCTGTTCCTCCCTCCCTCCATCCCTCCCTACCCCTCTATTTTTCTTTCTTTCTCTCTTTCTCTTCCTCCCTACCTTCTTCCTTCCTTCCTTCTTTCTCCTCCTCCTTCTTCCTCAATTAATACTTATTTAATATAGTGATCTACAGTTACGCCTATTTTTCTTCCAATTCTATGATTTAGTTTTGCTTTCCAGTTTCTAAAGATTGCGCCATGTCTATGAGCCACTGTTTATCCTTTCATCTCTGTGATTCCGTGTCCCAGGAGCGCACATACATCATTGCTCATTCAACTGGACTTCTCTTCTCCCCTCCACTCCTTCTGTTCTCCATGCTCTGCCCCGAGGCTGTGGATGCCTCATTATTTACTGGTTTGGCTTTCAGTCTCCATGCTTTGAACGTAGGCGAACCTGCATTTCTGTGCACACAGTTTGCGTCCCACATGCTCACTCCTGGTTCCCTTGGTGACAAGTCTTAGGGCTTGTCCTGTGAGTGCTGCGGGATGTCTCTCTGTGTGCTGTGAATATATTTCATTACCATTGGTTAATAATGAGGTTGATTTGGCCAATAGCCAGGCAGAATAGAGTCAGGCGGGCAATCCAACCAAGCAGAGACACAGGGAGAAGGAAGGCGGAGATGTCAGCAGCTGCCGAGAAGCAAGATGTGCGGTAACAAGCCACGATAAAATAAAGAATAATAGAAATGGGTTAATTTAAGTTGGAATACCTTGTTAGTAAAAGCCTGAACCACAAGCCAAGCAGTTTGTAATTAATACTAAGCCTCAGAGTAGATATTCAGGAACTGGTGGGAGGGAGAGAAACCTCCAGTTACCTACGAGGATGCACCTGTGATTGACACCCAAAGATTACTTCCAGGATTTACAAGCCATTGTGGGCTCTTGTTGTCCCTGGGATCTTATCAGTACTGAAATATATCAGTGCTGGGGCTGCAGTCTCCCTGTTGATGCTCAGTTTGGGTGTCAGTTGCCCTTTGGGTGCCTTGACTATACACTGCCCATTTCGGAAGAGGATTCATTTCAACACAGAGATGGGAACAGAGAAGCGAAGCCTTGGTTCCTCTTCCTGCTTTCTTTCCCATCAGGACCGCGTGAGTTCTCCAGAAGCTGGAGACCTCCTTTTTAATTTCTAAGGAGTTGAAAAACTGTTTTGTCAGCTTCGGTGATTTCGCTCTTCCAGAGGAATTGCTGCCCATTCTGGGCTTTGAATCTGTGTGGAACTTTACAAAGTCCTCACGGCGTTCTTCTGCAATCTCTCTCCCCTTCTTTTTGATGTGTGCTTATCTTCAGATCTGAGCGTGTCAGGCAGCTTCGGGGATTAGATCCCAAACCTGCTGTACTTTCCCGTCACAGAAGCCAGGGAGGCAATGCTAATTAAGGCAATATGCGCAAGGAATTCTCTTCCCCACCTTGGTGCTTTGCTAGAATCGCTCGTAAATTGATCGGATCTTCCTTCCCTTTGATCTTTGAAAATACTTGTCTCAGTTCGTGACTCATAGACTCCAAGTGAGCATACGTAATAAGGTTTCGAGGCAAGATCTGTAATCTGCCCAGTGGCAGGAGAACTCTGTGTGCCTCACCTACAGCGTGTCCGAAATGGCTCGGTGTCAGGAGTGGCTCTTCATGGAAGGACAGTCAGTCATGGACTTAAGACCGGGATCAGATTCTACTTCCTGTTAGGTGAAGATGCTATCTAGCTAACTGCTTTAGTGGTTATTGCAGAGTTGCTTTTTCATTTTCTGTATTAACTTTTTCATCTCGGTGTGCTGTGTGACATTACGTGTATCACAGGCTCACAGGACCCACAGGACCCTCAGGTACCAGAAGAGGGCCTTGTATTTCCTGTCACCAGGGTCACAGGTGATTGAGGCCCCACACAGGTGCCAGGAACTGAATCCGGGTTTTCTCCAAGAGCAGTTTGTGCTCTTAACCCTCGAGTCATCTCTCCAGCCTTTTAAGAGTTGTGTTTTTTAAAAAAGAGCTTTTTAATTATTATTTTATGTTTTGCATTTCAGCCTTGATCAAACTAGGGGGGAAATCCTCAATAATACGTGAAAGTCTTACAAATTTCAACAATGGATTCTTAAAAATCATTAGACAGACTACTAAGGTATCCAGTTTCTTCTCCAAAGCAAACTTGGTATAGAAGGTGAAGAAGGTGACAGGGGCTGATGGTATGCCACAACAGCGAAACCTAGCCAGACGTCCCCGCAGCGAGAGAGTCCATTTCAGAAATGTTCAGGTGGAAGAGGGTCAGCATCCTTCACCAGATTGTCAGGGGCCTCTGTATTTCCCAAGGGGCATGGGAGAGTCTTCTGATAGTAAAAAGCAGAAGAAATTCGAGCTTTATCATTTATTATTAAGCAGCTCTTTCAGCTTCGAATACTGTTCCCGTTCAGTGCTAACTGGAAAGATACTCACTGCTCACTTTTGATCAAAAAGCCAACTTAGGATTTTACAAATTCTTAATTTTTTTGCAATGTGTTTTTAATAAGGTGGTGCTTTAAATTTTAAAAATTATTATTTATATATTTATTTATTCTCTCTCTCTCTCTGTGTGTGTGTGTGTGTGTGCGTGCGTGCATGTGGAGGTCAAAGAACACACGGTGGGAGTCTGTTTCCTCCTTCCACCTTGTGAGAACTGGGGATCAAACGTAGGTTGTTTGACTTGGTACTTTTACCTGCTGGGACATCTCGCCAGCCTTATCCTGTTCTTTTCAAATGGAATAGTTTCTATATTAATTGATATGATTCTATAATTATTTTCAGTTGTTGATGTGGTGAATTAAAATAAGTGTGTTTATTCTCTCTCTTTCTCCAGGGTCTTACTCTGAAATTCACTCGATGGCCCAGGTTGGCCTTGAACCCATGGTGATCCTCTTGAGTTCTGGGATCACGTCTGTGAGCCACTGTACTCAGAACAATGGTTTGAATTCTTTTGGTTGGCCTGGCTTTGCATCAATACCCCATGACCATGAAGCACACTTTCATTCTCTACCAGATTTGATTTTCTAACATTTTAAAAGCATTTTTCTCTAGTTTTATTTCACTATGATTTAATAAGTTTTTAAAGGCTTGCTTTGTGGCCTAAAATTGTTCTATTTTAAAGAAAGTTCTTTGGGCTACTGTCTTGGGTGGATATGTATTCTACAGTCTTTGGATGGAAGGTTCTATAATTGTCTATGATGCCCCTTTGACCTATGGTACAGATAAACTCTGAAGTGCCTTCATTGATTTTTAAGTCTGGTTGACCCATCTGTTGGTGAAACTGGGGTATAGAGGTCGTTACTACTGTATCAAGGCTTGTTTATCTTATTTGTCCCTTGGTATTTATTTTATAAAATTAGGAGCCTCGATATTCAGTGACTATTTATTTACAGTTGTCATATTTTCTTAGTAGATTACTCGATAATACCGTGGCTCTTTTCATATCTTATAACTGCTGATTGAGGTCTAATATCAGAATAGCCATGCTCACTTGCATTTACTTGGTGGATTGAAGTATGCCCCTTCACTCAGCATCAGTATCTTTGCCAGTAAGATGTATTTCGTGAAGATAAGTGATGTGGGATTCCCCTCTGTATGCTATGAATACGTTTTATTACCATTGGTTAATAAAGAAAGTGCTTTGGCCTGTGGCAGAGCAGAATAGAGCCAGACTGAAGAGAGACACAGAGAGAGTAGGTGGAGCCAGAGAGACGCCATGTAGCTCCCGAAAATGAAGGACATGCAGGCCAGAACCTTACTAGTAGGCCACAGCCTCATGGTGATACACAGCTGAATAGAAATGAGTTAATTTAAGATATGAGAACCACCTAGAAACATGCATGACCCATTGGCCAAACAGTGTTGGAATTAATATAGATTATTAATTAATTATTAATTAATTAATTATAAATTAATTAATAAATGTGTGATTATTTGGACCTGGGCAGCCAGGAAACGAATGAGCAGTCTTCACTTTGAGATAAGAGCTAGCTGGATTTGGATTGTTTTTTTTTTTTTTTTAAAATACAGTCCAGTTTTAATAGTAGCGTTACCACTGTCTGCATTTGGGGTTACTGTTGAGAGAAGTTTGCTAGCTCCTGTGACGTTTTTGGTTGTTTTTCTAGTTGGTTCCATTATTGCTTGCCCCTCTCTTTCTCTCATCTTCACATTAGAGATTTACTGATTTACTTAGACGACCACGATAAAGTCCTTCCTACATCTTCTTTCTTCATCTATCCCTCTCTTGAACTTTATTCTGCCAAGTCCCATCTTGATTGTGATGGTCCTTTCCCCTCTGTGTTTAGGATTCTGAGCTGTCTTTGGTAAGGCTGATTTAGTAGTCATGGGTTGTTTGAGTTTATGCTTACCTTAAAAAAGGGTTTCTTTGTTAGTTTGAAAACATAACTGCTGGGTACAGTAATTAACTCTCTCTCTCTCTCTCTCTCTCTCTCTTTCTCTCTCTCTCTGATCTCATATGTAGCCCTTGTAGACCTAGAACAATATTTGTAGATCAAGCTATCTCCAGACTCACAGACAACCACCTGCTTCTGCCCCAAGATGGCTGGGATTGAAGGTGTGTACATCTGGCTCACATAAGTGATCTTGGTTGACAGTTATACTATCAGGGGTTTGAAGCATCATCCTGTGCTTTCCTGGCTTTTAGGGTTTCTGTTCAGCCATTGGCTGTAACTCCGAAGTGTTTGCCTTTGAATATGTGTTAGCATTTCCTTCTCTTGGCTTTGATTCATTGTTAATACTGTTTCTTCATCTTGTCATTTGGGTCTATGGCTGTAATGGGGTGTGAAGGAATTCTTCTCTGGTCATGTCTGTTTAGATTTGTAAGTTTCATTGGTGCTTAGATGCCCATTTCTTTTCTAGACTTAGAAGACAATCTTGCTGTCTTTTCACTGGGTGAATTCCATGCTCTTAGGGTTTTTTTGTTTTTTTTTTTTTTTTTTTATTTCAGTTCCTTCTTCCACCCATGGATTCTTACGTTTGTTCTCTTTATCTCCAGAGGTCTTAGATATAGTGGTGATCTAAAGCATGTATTTAGATATTTTTCTGATTTATGTTTTAATGTAGTATTTCCTTGATCTCATCCCCTGACTCTGTTACTTTCTTTCTTCTCCTTGGTCTAGTCGGTTGGTGATATTTTGTCCTACTTTTTATTTAATTTATTAATTTTTAACACTTCTGGTTTTTCTAAATCCTAATAATCATCCAGGGCTTTATCTGGCCTTTCGTTGGTCTTTCCCCCCACATTGCTGAGTCCTCATCTGTCCATCAGCTTTCTTACCCCTGTTGCTCCTCTGGGTCCTACAGTGGCCACATGGCTTTCATTCCTTTGCCTGTTTGCATTCCCTTTGCGCCTATGAACTAGCTTTAAACGTAAACATTTGAATTCTTCCTCTGGTAGGTGGTATGATCTTTGGAGGAGTCTTGGCGTCTTCCCTTTTCATATTTCCTGCATTTTTATGTTGTGATGTGCACATTTTCTGGTTTGGGCATCTTGTCCAGCTTTCTTTTGGAGTCCCCTTAGTGAGTGGTGTACTTTTGGCAGTCTAATCCCCAGGACAGCTCAGAGAGGAAAGAGGAGCTTCTGGATGTGGGTTCTTTCTCTTCCTCCCTCAGAGTCACATGGCTGGAGCTGGGAGAGGCATGGTCCCCCCCCCCCCACTTTCAGGCATCTGTTGTAGACTTCATGAGTTTCTGATACATTTCTCATCTAACAGCTCCTTTTCCTTCTTATTCTGACTTTCTTTCTTGGCTGGACACATGGAGGCAACTTCTATTCTCTGTCTCACTAGGAAGTTAAGTTGAGGGTATTTATATCAGTGCTCACAGGAGGTCCTGGCCCTTTTGCTTTTGTTTCTTATAATGTTTTTTGCCTGGTTTTAGTAAGAGGGTAATTCTGGCTCCATGGCGTTCACAGGAGAGTGGCCATTCACTTCAGCTTTCTTATTTTTTTTAAAGATTTATTTATTATGTATACAACATTCTGCCTCCATGTATGCCCACACACTAGAGGAGGACAGCATGTCTTATTACAGATGGCTGTGAGCCACCATGTGGTTGCTGGGAATTGAACTCATGACCTCTGGAAGAGCAGCCAGTGCTCTTAACCACTGAGCCATCTCTCCAGCCCCCTCAGCGTTCTTATTTTATTGCTAATTTTGTGTATGTGTGTCTGCGCACATGCATTCAGGTAACTTTGGCGAATGGAAGCCAGACACACCAGAGTCCCCGGAACTGGAGCTACAGGAGGTTGTGAACTACAGTATGGGAGCTGGGAGCCAACCTAGAGCCCCTGGGAGAGCAGCTAGTGCTCTTAACCACTGAGCCATCTCTCCAGCCCCCTCAGCGTTCTTATTTTATTGCTAATTTTGTGTATGTGTGTCTGCGCACATGCATTCAGGTAACTTTGGCGAATGGAAGCCAGACACACCAGAGTCCCCGGAACTGGAGCTACAGGAGGTTGTGAACTTCTAAACATGGGCGCTGGGAACTGAACTCGGGTCCTCTGTGAGAGCGGTGGTCACTCTGAACCACTGAGTCATCCCATGATTCAATTTTCTTGGGTAGATTGTGGAGAAGATGGTAGCATTCCTTTCTCGAATACTTGGTAGGATTCCTCAATGAAACCATCTGTGCTGGGTGCTTCCCTTTGGAAGGTTACTGCCTAGCCGTCCAGTCTCCTTAGTAGGCGTGTCCATTGATGTTTATTTGGTCTCCTTGTATGCATTTTGGCATGGGAGCTTTTTGTAGACTTGATTTGTATCATCAAATTATCTAATTTATGGATCATAATAGTTTATGTTATTTCTCTATCTTTTTGTTTCATGAGATTGGCAGTGTTTACTCATGTTCATTTCTGAAATTAATAATTAATGTTTTTTTTATTATTATTCTTGGAAAGCTAGGCCAGAGAACAGATCAATAATAAACAGCCAGCTTTTGTTTTTGTTTATTTTCTCTTTGACTATCTTGAATTTCACTAATTTCTCATATAATATTGTTTCTCTTATTTACTTATTGATTTAGGCTTAATTTTCTCCACTCTTTCTAGTTTTCTAAGCTAAGCTAAATTATTGGTTTTTCAATTGGTAAATTTCCCTCTAAGCCTTTCTTTCTCAATGAGGTATAGATTTTAGCAAACTAACTGCCTGTTCAGCTCAGTTGGTCAGGGCATGTACTAGGTTAGACTAAGTTGCTGTATCATTTTCAGTCAGCTGTAGCTGTTTTTAACAGCCTTCAAATGTCTTCTTGGATCAATGCATGTCTTAAAAGTCTGTGTTTTGTCTTTATTTGTATCTATAAATGTTACTTGAGCAGTAATATTCATGTGGACGTTTTCATTTTTGTCTGAGAAATACTTTGCATATTTGTTAGACTTTTCCATTTGTTGAGTATTTTGGATTTGAAATGGGGTCTGTCTCGGTATCTGTTACATAAGAACTTAAGATGATTGTATCTGATGCCCTTGGAAGGACTATTCTATAAATGTTAATTTGATCTAATTAATATTTGACCAATTAACAGTTGGCCAATACTGCCATTGGTATCATTTATATCCTTGCTTATTTTCTGCCTATGAAACTCTTGGTATTGACACAGGGTGGTGAAGCCCCACGCTATCATCTTGAATTTATCTAAATTTGATTCTGAGTATAAGGGAAAAATATAAAAAATTATAATCCATAAATTATATAATTTAGATGAAACAACAGTTTTTGACTTATGTTTGAATTTGTATGTTTTTCTCTTCTATCAGTTTTTGTGTCATATATTTTGCTACTCAGGTTAGAGGTTTATATCCTTATGTTTATGTCCTGCTGAAGAATGGGTCCTTTTCTCACTCTGTGGTCCCTCTTGAATCCCAATAACCTTGGTTCTTCTGGGACTGAACTTGTTTGAAATCGATGTAGCCATCCCAGTTTCTCGTTTACCTTGGTTTATCTTTTTACATCCTTTTACTGTTGAGTCTTGATGTCAACAGTTGAGTGTTGTAAGTGACCTGGTCTTGGTGTTGAGTCTTGATGTCAACAGTTGAGTGTTGTAAATAACCTGGTNGGTCTTGGTGTTGAGTCTTGATGTCAACAGTTGAGTGTTGTAAGTGACCTGGTCTTGGTGTTGAGTCTTGATGTCAACAGTTGAGTGTTGTAAATGACCTGGTCTTGGTGTTGAGTCTTGATGTCAACAGTTGAGTATTGTAAACAACCTGGTCTCGGTGTCAGGGAATCAGGCACGAAGTGGAGTATGGCCCAAGAGAAGAAGTAGTGAGCTGGAGTGCCAGAGGATGGAATTGTTTAGAGGATTTATGGGCAGAAGTATGGTCTTGGGTGTCAGCAAGATCCTATGATCTGGGCCAGCAGCATACATACACAAGAAGACAGGCAGACAGGCAAGCATGCCAGAACAAAGTCACCTCGTCTGCACCGTGCTGTGCCTGCTGATCTCTAGGTCATGAGACTCGGGCACTCATCTGCCGATGGAGTATGCTCATGGAGTTCTCCTATGTCTAAGGAGCTTTTAAGACTTTTTGGCAAAGTAGAGATGGAAAACTAACCATCCTCAGGGGTAATCATGGAAGTTACTTGTAACATGAGGGTCCTGCTCGTTGGGGTTTCTGTCCTGCCCGGTACCCCGCAGCCAGCAAGCCCCAAAGAAAATCACACAGAGTCTACATTATGTTATAAACTGATTGGCCCATTAGCTCAGTCTTCTTACTAGCTCTTGTAACTTATATTAACCCATTGTTCTTATCTATGTCAGCCACACGACCGGTACCTTTTCTCAGCCAGGAGGCTTACATGTTGCCTCCTTGGTGGTCTGCACAGGAATGCCAGGGAAGCTTCCTGCTTCCCAAATTCTCCTGTTCTCCCCTCTACTTCCCATCTGGTTTTCCCACCTATACTCCCTGCCTGGTCAATCAGCATTTATTTAAAACATGATTGACAGAATACAGACAATTCTCCTGCACCAGTTACTGCTCACGTGGACTGAAGTCGGACCTGGTGAATCTGTATTTAGGCTTATGTTTGCTCATAGCAACGCTGCCAGAATCTCCAAATTATTTATGGTTCTTGATTTTATTTCCTTCCCAGAATTGGACCTCCCTGGGTGTTCTTCCAAGAGTCTGTGTTTTTAGTTCTTTAGTTATGATCTGAGGTTTCTGTAGCGACGTTCTATTATATTGGGGGTAGAATGTGTGGACACAGAGATAGTTCCCTACGCCAGATACAATGTGCCCTAGGTTTGAAGACAGACATATCACAAATATGTCTTCTCTGTTGCAACTTCTCCCCACCCCCACAAACCCTTCTCTGCCTGTGAGCCTCTAGATCTGCTTGCCCAGGACTGCTCGCTGTGGTTTACCAACTAAGGGAACAGAAGAAAGGTAAGAACGCTGCAACAGAAGGTGCCCTTCTCCCAGTGGGCGTGAGGCTCTGGTGAAGTCTTTTCCTTGTTATGGAGGAGGCCGTGGGTGCACTGTTTTGTCCTGAATGGTTATAGACGACACCTGTTGGAGCCAGAGCACTGGCAGTGCACTGTGAGAGCTGGTGGGGCTCTTCGTGGAAAGTCTGACAAGGCGCGCGGGGTGGGGGGGATTCATCCCTTCTCTGGCAGTTCTCACAGTACCTCCAGTAATTTCCTAGTCACCAGTGAGTCTGCTCTGTAAATGTCCAGGTCCAGGGTCCCCCGATTCAGGGAAGTAGTCACCAGCTGTGCCTCTGAGTGCTCATCTATGCAGACGTGAGAATGATGGCTTACCTAGAGACCGGACTTCTCTCGTCACTCTGGGAAAACCCACGGCACTTGTTCTTAGCTAAGTTTCTCTTTTAATTTTATTTTTGATGAAACTTTTTCTGACTTTGCAGATCAGAGTGATTGCTTCTTAGCTTTTTCAGCATCAACAGAAGCTGAAATCCATTTCAGCTTTTATTATTTTTTATTATATTTAATATTGTGGATTTCTTCCTTTCTTGCAAATTTAAAACAATGTTACAATTATATAAACTTTCCCTGACATGCTGTTTGATTTCTGTAAAGATTTGTTTTATTTTTTAAAATTTATTAGACTTTTTAAAAAAATACCAATCCAAGTTCCCACCTCCTTCCCTCCTCCCATTCCCTCCACACCTCAGCCCCTCCACTCCTCAGAGAGGGTAAGGCACATTGCTTTGTGGAAGGTCCAAGGCCCTCCCTACTATATCTAGGCTGAGCAAAGTATACATTCAAAGAGAATAGGTTCCCAAAAAGCCAATACATGAAGTAGGGATAAATCCTGGTGCCATTGTCAGTGGCCTCTCAGTCTGCCCCAGCCATACAACTGTCACCCACATTCAGAGGGACTAATTTGATCCTATGTTTGTTCCTTCCCAGTCTGGCTGGAGTTGGTGAGCTCCCATTAGCTCAGGTAGACTGTTTCAGTGTGTGAACCCATCATGGTCTCCCTCATAAGTGGATACTAGCTATAAACAAAGGACATTGAACCTACAGTTCATGATCCTAGAGAAGCTAAGTAATAAGGTGAACTCAAAGAAAAACATATATAGTCCACCTGGAAAATGGAAACAGACAAGATCGCCTGACAAAATTGGAAGCATGGGGATGGAGGGAGAAGGGAAGTTGGAAGAGGAAGAGAAGGGGAGGGTTGAGGAGAACTTGAGGGAATGGGATAGTTGAGATGGAGGAAGGACAGAGATAAGAGAAAGGAAAGAGATAGCTTGATTGAGGGAACCATTATAAGGTTAGCAGAAACCTGGCTCTAGAGAAATTCCCAGGAATCCAAGGCTGACCCCAGCTAAGAACCCAAGCAATAGAGGAGAGGGGGCCCAATCTTGATTTGTCCAGTAGTCAGACTGATGAATATCTTAAATATCACCATACAACCTTCATCCAGCAACTGATGGAAACAGAGGCAGAGACTCACATTGGAGCACTGGACTGAGTTCCCAAAGTCCAGTTGAAGAGAGTGGGAAGAATGAGAATATGAGCAAAGAGGTCAAGGCCATGATGGATTTATTTTACTTTTAATTATGTGGTTGTCTGTGTGATTGTATGCGCATGTGAGTGTGGTACCTGTGGAGGGCAGAAGAGGGCGCTGGATTCCCAGGCGCTGAAGATAACCAGTGTCTATGATCTGCTCATGTGAGTTACTGGAAATGAACTCAGGAACTCTGCAAGAGAAGCAAGCACTCTTGTCCACTGAGCCATCTCTCTAGTCCTTGGCTATTTTGGCTGTCGGTGCAGACCACCTGGGACTTAGCATAATTTTGGCATTTCCAGTATTTCTATATGGAGGATGTTAGGTAGGTAATCTTGAAACAGTTTATTGACCAGTCTGCACTCCAGAGTTCTTGTTGATAATATAGAGATAATCATGAAGATTAAAAGAGATAATCAAGGCTTAGCAGAGGAAATATATTCTTACAAGGGTTCTAAGTCTTAGTTTTTAAGTTTAATTTTATGTATGTATATGTGCATGTGTGTATGATGGTGGTCCGCTGGGTGCCCGTGGAGGCCGGAAGAGGGTGTCAGATCCTTTGGAACGGGAGTTAACAACCATTTGTGAATCACCCGATGTGGGTGTTGGGAACTTCAGTGACCCATCTCTTTAACCCGAAGTGTTCATTTCTTGTTATCACTTTTATTGACCATGTTGCTCTCAAGACAGATACAATAAAGCTGAAGATATTTTCTAAAAATTCACTTCTTGCTTCCAGATTCTTAATGCTCAAATCCTCTGCTCTTTACCCTGAGCTGGTGGCTAAGGTCTGGGAGCTGTGGGTTGGCTTCCCTGCGACTTGGCCAGGCCAGGTACCACTGTCCTTGTGTGCAGGGTCACAGGTCATTGATTTCGTTCCTCTGAAGTCTCACCTGTCCTCCCACTTGCCAGAAGCAAATACAATTGCATGGATCAGTGTGACATAAAAGTGGACCCTGGAGAAAGAAAGTTTTCTTTTTTGCAAAGTAACAAAATTAAAAGGAAGGGGGGAGCTTTCATCTCTCACTTAAGACAGAAACACTGTATCTTAAAAGACCACCTTGTTAACTTAAATGTTATTTTCATAGGCGTTAATCCCCTCTCAGTGTCTAGGGCTCTGCTGAGGTACCGCCTTTTAGAAGAAAGACAGGGTGAACGGTTTTCAAAAGCTCCTGCATGATTGGGAGCCGCATAACCATAGGCTCATTTGGAAGATTCCATTTGCAGGAAGGCCAAGGCTAGCAGCTCTGACAGTGCCTTAGGGGAGCTTTCTCCTCTGCAAACCGTGGCGCCGAATGATGATGAACTCCGATGCAGATCCTGGCCCACTGAAAGAAATTCAGCTTTAAAGAGCTCTGAATCTTAAGAAGCCTCTGTGCTGACTTCCCGTCGGCTGGTTTTATGCATTTGTACGTGGAGGAGCGACTAGTAGATCTTGTCTTGGTGCCTTCATTTCTAATGTTTCTCTTGCTTTTGATTCTCTGGGTCATTTTTACTTACTTTTGATGGTGATGCTTCCCTTTTCTTAAATATGTGGTCCATTTCCCAGGCATGGGACCATCTCCGTGGTTGAATGCTGCTTTGCTGTTTGGGCGCCACCACGCCAAGTGACAGCAAGCGCTTGTCCAGCCAAATCTTTCCCACTCTCATTGAAGGTGGTGGCTCTGGTAGGGTGGAGCTCACCGGACTGGGTGCTCCCATGCACAAAGCTCTGGGCTCTACACCCAGCACTGGACATGGTAGCACAGACCTGTGATCCCAGACGGAGGAAGGAGGATCAGAGGTTCAAGGTCATCTTAGGCTACAGAGCAAGGTCGAAGATGTTCGGGTCGACTCTGTCTCAAAAATAAATTAATGAATAAATGAGCAGATAGGCAAATTACCCAAGATTCAAATGTTATAACGTCATTATTTCTGTGAGGACATACCACCTTTGACAGTCACTGAAGTTTTGTAGGTCGGTAGAGTTTGATGTCCTTATCTTTAAAGATTATCAAGTCATTTGTAGCCATCATCTCAGGCGATCTTTGTAACAATAAGTGAACAAGGTAAACGTATAGCTTAACATAGACTTGGCTCTGGCTGGGTCAGTGTGTTCTTGGAGTGCTGTTGTGGGCTGTTGAAGTAATGCACCTAGGGATAGATTTTTAAGAATGAATTCTATACAGGTGCCCATTCATGAGCATGCGTGTAGAGATCATAGGAAACATCTGGGTTCTCCCCCATGCCTCGTAGGATCCAGGGATCCAAATCAGGCTGTGGGGACTGCATGAAGCCCCTCTCCCTAGTGAGCCTTGTTTCTGGCCCCACAAGGAATAGTTTTATAGCTCAGCCGGATGTGTCCTGGGGAGGTGTTCACAGGGCTTGGTCCTCCATCTGCCTAGACTTTTCATTCTGAAAAGACATAGCCAAAGCTTTCCCTCTGCATCCATGGGGTTGTCTGGATGTAGGGTCCAGAAAAAGTGGAGCTGACTGACCTAGTAGGAAAAAACCCTTTCCATTTGTAAAAAGTCTTTTTTGAAAAAAAAATCCTGTTTCATTGCAATCCAAGTCAGTCATGACCACCACACACTCTTTCTCCTTTAAACGTCGACTGCTCTGTAACATAAGGGGCCTGCTTGTTGGGGTTTCTGTCCCACCCGGTATCCCAGAGCTGGCAAGCCCCAAAGAAAATTACACAGAGAGTCTACATTAGGTTATAAACTGATTGGCCCATTAGCTCTTACTAGCTCTTGTGACTTATATTAACCCATTGTTCTTATCTATGTTAGCCACATGGCCGGTACCTTTTCTCAGCGGGGCAGCTTACATCCTGCTTCTTAGATGGACTGTGCAGGAATGCCAAGGGAGCTTCCTGCTTCCCGGAGTTCTCCTGTTCTCACCTCTACTTCCTGTCTGGTTTTCCCGCCTATATTCCCTGCCTGTCCAATCAGAGTTTATTTAAAACATGATTGACAGAATACAGACAATTCTCCCGCACCACTGCTCACTGACCTTGGGGGTCTTGCTTCCTTTTCTAGTTCCCATCTTCTCCTGTAGGGTTCCTGACTTCCTCCAGTGAGGAGGGGACTTTGTTTTTCACTGCATCTCTGGCACCTAGAATGACCACTGACAGGCAGCTGAGGTTCCATGTGTCATGTGTCACCCCATCTCCCCCATAACCCCCCCATGGCTTGAGTTCCAAACCTTATCTGCAGAAGCATCAGGGTCTTGTTTCTTAAGTGGCCCCTGGGCTGGCCCTTCCGGAGCTTCCCCACAGGACACTATAAAACCCACCCTCAAAAGCAATGTCAGGCTCAGCTGCGAGTCTCACGTCCATTCACGCCTCATGCCTGTCACTTAGCATTGGGGTTACATGTTAACTTTGCTGCATCTCTCTGTTCCCCATGTTTAGGTGTGGCAGTCATGGGAGAGCCTGGCTGATAGTGTCACTGTCAATTCACGTAATCGAAGGTCCTTCTTCCGTTGAAACTGTGTGGGCTCTGGGCCACTTGGCACTAGAGAGGCTGCTGTAGGTAGGCCATCCGCTCTTAGCATGGGACATGCCTGGGGTCTAGAAGCCATCTTTATTTGGATGCTGTCAGCCACACCAGGGTTCTGTTGGAGCCAAAATGCAGTCGGCGAGCCAGCCAAGGTGATATTCAGATCCAGGTCTTCCAACAGCTGCTCTCACTTCCATGTTTTCTTTAGTGCTAGCTTACTTTATTCTTTGTGGAATAGAAGGGGCGGTCATTAACTGATAAGCTCGGAGAAATAAAACAGTCCTTCAGTCATTTTTATCCATCCTCTCCCACCTTCTGCTCCAATCTCCAGTACTTTAGTCATATCCTTTCCCCCATCATCCAGATTTTCTAGGACATTTTCTTTCTTAAATGTTACAGCATAGATATTTACCAGTTCTCTATTGTCTCAGAAAAACACAGCACTATTGACTGTCATCTTGTGGGGTGTGTCAATCTTTGGTCACAGCCTGAAAACACTTTGATTCCCCAGCCCACAAGCCCTCTTTGAAATGACCTATCCCTTGTGTTTTATCCATATCGGACGAGAGCAGGAAAAATGGCCTTCTCTGATGCTAACTGGAAGACTTCCCATGTTTTTGAAAGCTAACTCGATACCCCTGGATATTTTCACTATGAATATTGTTAGAGGCCCATCTGGAAGCAAAGTCTCCCCTTTTAAACAAGGCTGCACTGGAGACTGCCTTTGACCCCTGACTTGTTTCGGATCTCATTATTTCGTGGGCTGAAACCTTTGTAACACTTTATATGTCAGACGCCCTTGCCAGAGGAAAGTGAGAGGGACATCAGTGGCCCCAGCTGTATCCAGGGAAGTACCCAGCGTTCAGAACCTGCCTAGATTATGTCCGTTAAAAGTTAAATTAGCTAAAAAATATTGGCTGTATTGTATGGTCAAAGGGATGGACGGGATCAGGGAAATGGCTCTCGAGGATATCCCAATAAGCAGATTTCACGTGACTTTGCCTGGAAAGACTCCAGGGAATGTCTATCCACCCTAGATAGGGCACTGCAAACAGACCAGAGAAACGATGCCACCCACGGCTATCTTAACGAACCAGTGTGTTATTGGTGCTACCCGTGGGAGCATGTGTGCGGTAAAGGCAGTTGCGTCAAGAAGAGCCTGGCCCAGCACAAAAGCTACACCATGGATCTCTCTGTTCAGTTGCAGCCGATCCGTGGAAGAGTCTCTACTCCCCAGCCGCGCTTCCTGTTTATATAACCTCAAGGTCGGATCTAGTGAATCTTGCAACTTTAGGAACTTCCTGAGTCTTCTAAGTTTGGTGTTGGAGTCTCATGAGAATGCCCCGTTCCCCAGCTTTCTGGGAGGGAGCGTTTAAAGTCTAAGGAAAAAGCTGCACAGCAGTAGAACAGGGATCAAACTGAAGACGCTATCGCGGAGCAAAGCTGTCTGGGAAGAGACATGTTGACAGCCATTTTAACTATGTAGGCAGTTTAGGATAAAGTCCATTAAAGTAATGTGTTTTCTTTAAAAAAAATCCTTTAACCTATTGATTAAATTACATGTGTAAGCTAACCATGTCAGTATGTGCCTGTAATCCCAGCAGAGTCTGAGGCATTGCTTCGTTGCTAGTTTCAGGCTAGCTCCGTGTTTAAATAACTAAGTAACTAACTAAATAAATGCCGGTGTAGCTCCGTGGTAGAACGCTTACCTGGCATGCATGAATCCGCGGGTCCCATCTCCAGTTCTGCAGAGATTTTAATTCAGTCAGAATCCTGAGAGGACAGGGTGATAGGCCTCAGATATCCTGAGATGGAGAAGTTAGTTGCACACGTTAAACAATCTGAAGAGATTAAAGGCCATTTTTAGTGATTGTTTTAAACCACCCTCTTGGCTGTGCATGCTTTTCCAGATTTAATTTGCCCAACATGCTTCATCATGTGATACTTATGCGGATGAGGCTACTGGTGACACTTCACTCCATCTGAAGGACGGAAGAGAGGCAGGTGTCAGCATCCGTTCACAGATTCAAACACATATACGCTAGTGGGCCTCAAATTTACCATCTGTGATAACAACAAGATGACTGGAAGGATGCTGAACGCCAAGCCTAACAACCTGCGTTTGATACCCAGGACCCCACCCAGCCGAAGGAGAGAACCAATTCCTCCGCGTTGTCCTCTGAGACCCCTCCCCCCACACCTGCACGTAGGTATCTATGTGCATGCACAGCTATGACCTTGATTGACAGCTCCATTCCTAGGCAGTTCTGGAGACTGAACCTGGGGCCCCAGGCATGCATGCTAGGCACATTTCTACCTTCCAGCTGTAGCCCCGCCCTCAGCCTGGGTTCAGTCTTCCTGGGTCATCCTGCCTGGCTTCTACGTCCTAATCCTCCTGCATCAGGCTTCTGAGTGCTGGGGTTATGATATGCAGCTGTAAAGCACGAATTGTTTCTGTTTTGCTCATATGTAACATCAATGCATATATTTATAGGAAAATACTGTAAAGTAGAGAACATAATATATTAAGAGGGCTATGTTTGGGGGCAATTTATATATTAAGGAAGACAATCAAAGAGTTTCTCTTTGTTCCTGAAAATTCTATTCAGGTATACAATGGAACCTGATCATACAGATTCCTCATTTTCTCCTTCCAACTCTTTCCATGTTTCCCCAGCTAATTTTATGGTTTTATATTTTTTTCTTTTAAATTTTCTAGTGTATGCTGGACATCCATGGGAGCATGAGAATTTTTACCAGTGGCCAATCACCCTCGAAAGAGAATGATTCTCCCTCCTCAGAAACCATCCACTCCCAAGAGCACTTCCGCGGGGCTGGGTTCTCAGCGTCCTCTATCCCACCCATGCTGAGCTTGGACAGGTAACACGCTGCTGGGACCTCATGGCTGTAACAGCCACGTCACGTCCAGAAGACAGCTTAGCATGACTCTCCTACACTCGAGAGAGACAATATTAAAGGCCCACCCCTCCCACGCTGCCGCACTTCATTATTCAAAATGAAGGACAACATGTCAAATTGAACAAATAAGTAAACAAATAAACACAACCGTCCTGCAGGTTAAGGGATGAGCTGCGGTGAGCGCACATTGTCTCGTTTGCCTCGCGCTAATTTTGTTATTCCCTCCGGTTCTGGTCCCAGGAAGGAAAAAATTAACAATGAATGTAATAAACCCGACTCACTAATGAGAGCAGCGTGGTTGTGGTTTGGAGTTTATAAAGTATTGCTCTCTCCACATTATTTCCTTTCTAAAACTATGTCTGACATAAAAAGTTCTTTCTAGAACGCATACCCAAGTGGATAAGTTTTACAAAATTAGATTTACATAAAAAAATGTTTAAGCGACCTCACTCTTCGGTCAGCTTCAGCTACAGACACTGTCGTCGGCAGCTTAGCCCACTGTTTTCAGCCAGTTCAATCCGGTCCAGCTCTTGGTCGTTAATACCACACTACCAATCTTTAATTTGCGGAACCACAGGGGAACGTTTAAATGAAAGAACACTCAATTTCATAGTAGTTTCTAAATGAAAACATCTGTATCTATAATAGGCTTTCAAAAGTTTTATTTTTTTTCCCCCTCAAGGAGAGCTTTGTGTGTGGTATCTCAGTCATAGAAGGTTGTAGTTTCTGTCTTTATTTACTTTTGAGACGTTCACTCTGTAGCCCAGGCTAGCCTGGAGCTCAGTACGTGGGCTATGCTTTAGTCTTCTCGGCTCTGGATTACCCAGCATGCACCACCACGCTCAGCACTCTGCTGTTTCTGCTGTGTGTGGGACCTGTGTGCAGGGACAGGCGAGGGACAGCGTCTGAGAAGATGGTTCTCTTTTTTCACCGAACTCCTGTCTTTAGTGTGCTTTTTTACTTGCTTAGTTACCCCACCTTGGGCAGGGCATTTGTGGGAGGGGCAGGATCTCAGAACTCTAGCTCAGGCTAGCTGGACATTTACTACTAGGTAATCCAAACTGGCCTTCAATTCACAGCCATCCTCCTGCCTCAGCCTCTAAAGCGCTAAAATAATAGGCAACTCTTTCTGGTTTTCCTCATTAAGTCAAGATAGTTAATACTCATCTAGATGAGGTGTGTTGGGAGATTACAAAGCATGCAGGGAAATAACCAGGCATGCTGGGGGATTGTGAAATCTGCTGGGAGCCTGTGAAGCATGCCTGGAAGCTGTCCTTGGTCACTCCTTCCTTATATGACAACAGATACCATATTTAGGAGAGAGAGAGAATACTGAAACTTGAAACAGTTTTATAAAGCTGTTGATTTTAGAGTTCACTGTCCAAAATTGACATGTCCCTCTCTCCCTCCCTTCTGGGGAGACAGATGAAAATAGCCATGAGGTAAACAAATCATTCTGCTATCTCAAATGCTTATCAAGGGTTTTAAGGTTCCTTGGAAGGGAGGTCAGGGTTGGGAGTCCGTAATTAGTGAGCTTACATCAACATTTCATATTATTCTCCTGCTGCCGGGAGGAGACGGGAACACTGCCCTATCTGAAGAAGTAAAGTGCCGACCCATCTCAGGGAAGGGGGCGCATCCACTGCTCTGCTGCACTTTGAGGGTACCCTTCCTCTCAAGGCTTTCTCTGCGTGGCTGTGGGCTGATGTCTGTTTCCCCCAGAGCTGTGCTGAGACTGAGCTTCCCAGTGTAGACTTTGGGTGACCTGCCTGGGTCAACAAAGAGAATGAGAGGTGCCGGGGCATGGGGTGTAGCCCTGGTGAGCACAGTCAGGGCTCTGTCAAGGACTGGGTTGAGTTGCTAGGTCGTCTCCCCAGCTAGGTCTCTCTGGGACACCCAGCTGCCATTTTGATTGTGTGAGTCTCTCCCGAGAGGAGAAACAGCCATTCATCTTGGGCTCTGCAGCTCCCAAACTGGGAGGTAAATCTACTGCTTTTATAACTACCCTGTGTCTGATATTTCGTGGTAGCAACAGAATGAATAGGTACTGTGTTCCCCCTTTACATAGTTAGATTCCCAAGTACCTTTCCTCTCATGTTCTATCAGAAATCTGCACGAACCCACAATGGCCTGGACCTTATGAACACAGGTCAGTAACTAATATTGCATATCAATAACTAATATTTAATATCTCTAGCTATACAAGAGGAACTCAGATGGCCTCAACATTCCGTCGTGAATATCTTAAGCATCCATCCATAAGGGTTTCCCATAGCTATTGGTATGATTTCTAGCTATGTGAAAGTTTGTCTGCCCATGAATATATAGATACATTATATGCATAAATACATGTGTTTATATTCTGTACATATGTATATATATAAAACTATGTCTATATGCACATTGAAAGACAGTTAACAAAGTCACTCATTGCTTACTTTGAACCCAGACTCTCTTCCTTTTTGTACAACTTTCTAGAACTTACGTAATTCTCCATGTTTATTTCCATGTCTGTGAAATGATAGGATAAAATGATGTAACTCCCCGCCTCACCTTGGGGATTCACTTACCTTACTTATTTATTCTTTCTGAAGAGACAGCCTCCTGCTGTACAGACATGATGTCTTGGGGCTTATAGTGCGGCCGAGGATAGTTGAGATCTTCCTGCCTCAGCCTCTCAAATGCTATGGTGACTGCTGGCTTGAGTTTGCACGTCATGTACAGAGCAGTACCCACCCACACACGTCTGTGAATGTCAAGGTTTAGCTTTTAAAATATATATACTCATTACATGGGCAAGTATGTGCACATATAATATATAATTGTCTAATCTACAAAATGAGACAATTCGATATGCATTCCTTAAAAACCTGGATGTACAAATATAATTTCTCGGGAATTTCATACTTATCCGAAGACCCACGTGAGCGAGATCATCAACACAGCTCAAGTCTGGAATTTAGGTTGGAATTTTTGTATTTTACTTCGCTGTTGTTGCAGTGGTAGGAACTGAGGCCAGAGTTCTGCACATGCTAGGCATATGCTAGGCACATGCTAGGCACATGCTAGGCACATGCTAGGCAAATCCTCTACTCATGAGCTAGAAACCCAACAACAAATTTTTCATTTTATGTTGTACATACATAATGACCTAATAGTTGCCACTGTGAACTGGCCCTGGCGTGATACGGGAGGAGTCTAGGGCAAGTGCAATGTCCTGTCCTGGAGCTGGCCAAGTCTGGTGTGCACTGTGGTACAGTGGCTGCCACAGAGCGGGGCCTTGGGTGAGTAACCGCACCTTGTCAAGCTTCCCTTCTCTGCTCTGCAGAGCGGGAACGTCACACTTCCTGCAAGTCTGTTGTGGGAAGGAGAGAAAGGAACACATTTACGAAGCATTTGGTTAGGAACCCAGGATGTAGTTAGTACACGCTTGATAAATGGAAACACTGATGTTCAATGAGATAGGCCCACATTGGGGTGGCTTTGTTTTCCAGGCTTAGCACAAACAAACATAATCTCACTGGAAGGTTTTGATCAGCCCTGCTGCTGCTGCATAATGACCACGGCTTAGTCTGCAGAGCATGTGGTTTCAATAACCAGCGAGCTTGCTGTCTTCCTGCTCCACCAATCCTGTTCCCTTGTCAGTA
>JAQHUG010000222.1:3077962-3094236 GCA_028555095.1 Dicrostonyx torquatus | reverse complement strand
GAGGAGGAGGAGGAAAAGGAAGAAGAAGAAGAAGAAGAAGAAGAAGAAGAAGAAGAAGAAGAAGAAGAAGAAGAAGAAGAAGAAGAAGAAGAAGAAGAAGAAGAGCCTCTAAAGAGAGGCTCCGGTCCTGCTCTGGTTGGTTGGCTTAGGCCAAGCAGGTGCCTTCAGACATCCATGGGGGAGAGAATCTACCTGACTCCCTTTTCCTCATACAGTGGGTTCTAGAAAGCTGAAACCCCTGTGGAAATGAGTGTACGTATGGCACTAATCCCTTGACAGAGTTTACACATATTCTGACCAGTACAGTGAGGAACCAGTGTTTTGTAACTGGTCCGCATTGGCCCTTTGCTCATTTTCTGGAGAAACCAGGCTTGACCCTCTAACAGCAAACTTTGAAGACATCTTGGCATCAGGAGAACAGACCATCTTCCATGTGGCAAGAGCTGCTATTTCTAAGGTGCATGTATGTGTCTGTGTGTCTATGCACGTGAGTGTAGGTGCCCAGAGGTGTCTGTATCTTCTCACAGCTGGAGTCAGAGTGGGAGCTGCCCCACTTGGATGCTGGGACTCCAACTCAGGTCCTCTTAACACATACACTTCTGAGCCACCTCTCCAGCCCGAGAACTCTTCAGAGTAAAAGCCCCACTAAAATTGAAGCTAGAAGGCAATTATCGCTGAGCGAGCGGGTCACACCTGCAAATGACTGACTAGAAGCTAGAGGGACAGAGCCTGTGGAGAGAAAGCACACAAGAGGAAGGTGTTTTATTCAAACACAGATTCATTGTTGGTTTTTTTTTCACTGTGAGGAGGCCACATTAATCCAAGAGTTTCATATTTTTATTATGAGATTATTATTATTTCGGTTAAATACTTACGGGACTATAGCAAAGGTGTTTGAGCACACAGACTGAGCAGCGGATGATCACCTGGTTTATAAAGTCCTAGCCGATGAAGATAATTCAGAGCCCCCACCCCCACGGAAGCTCTGGGCTTATTGGATTGTTCTCTTAATTAGTGGGCTCTGTGCTATCAAATATTTGTTGAAGGGAGTGCTTTCCTTTGTGGGAGTGGATAATGGCTGTGTTTACACTTTGAAATTTCTGCCTCGAGTTATTAAGATTTGCATTTCTCACTTTTTCTTCCCAGGGAAAGGTGTTTAGCCATTTTTAGAAAAGCAGGTACTAAGTAATCAATTGTCAAAACATCTCCTCCCTGGAAACTTGCCGCTCTAGACAAGTGCAAAAAAACCCAGGTGTTAGCCATCTACCTACCAAGGGTGGAAGGGGCAGGGCACGAAAAGTACTTTTCCAAGATCGTGGGTATCCTGGGCATCCGGACACTGTATGGCTTCTTAACATCTGCTCTGTACACAGGAGTCAGGGAACATCACCCAGAGGGAGTGGGCCTTTGATGGGCAGATTCTGAGCCTGCTTCCCAAGCTGCTCCAAGGGCCCTATTTCTGCAGGAGGATGAAGAACAAGCAGCAGGTTCATTGATCTTTGGGCAGCTTTGGTGCACTCTGGGAAACGCTGGGGGTGCCTGGAGAAGAGGTGCAGGCCAGGGATGCTCTTCTCAGGGGAATCACAGATGTGGGGAGGGGGCACACACAAGCCAAGAAGGGCAAAGGAGAGGAGGGGCCAGCAAGAAAAAAACAAACAAAAAACATATTGCTAGATATTGGGAGGGGGCTTTTGTCATCAATTTCTTCCAGTCCCTTGGTCCTGGCTACCTGATAACCTGCTCCACTGGGTCCTTGCAAGAGCCTTTATCTCTGCCCAACCCTGACTAGAGATTTCTTGGGGATCCCCTCTCTAGCCCCCTCCCCCTGGCAGCTGTTTTAAGTCAGTGAAAGCAAGAAGAGCAATGCTAAGCCAGCAGCAGCGCGGGAGCTGTCAGAGAACAGGTTTCCATCAGCCCTGCAGCGTCTGCCTGGGGCGGTTCACCCACCGAGTTTCTGCTGCTGCTGCTGGTGGTGATGCAACTCGCGCTCCCGAGAGGCGCAGCTCCGGAACTCAGTGCCCAACCTCATCTCGCCGCCCTCAATATCAACCCCTGGCTCTTGGGCATTCGTGTTATTTTTTCCCCCTTGGCTGAATGCACACAGAATCAACCAGTTCAGTCACCCCAGAGGTGGAGATCAGAGGGCTTCTAAACTTTTCTCCTACCCCTCTCCCCCAAGGAGTGGGTAGATGCATAGAGCCCGCAAAAGGCAGCGGGTGGACCCGGGTGCAGAGCCCGACTCCTGGAAGGCAGTAGTGGCTTCAAAACACGAACGGGTCTGCTGACCACCTAGAAGGTTCCACCGACACCCGCAGACCCCCACGCGCGTCCCCGCGCCATCCAGTGAAAGCCTGTTTGCACACAGGGGTGGGCGCAAGAGGGACGGGGGAGGTGGGGGGGGGGTGGGAGCAGGGCGAGGAAGAAGTTGACAAAGGGGACTTGACCAGACACGATCGCGCAGGAATAGAAGCGAGCTCCCCTCTCCTACCCGCCTCCTTCCACTCCTGCCATTTCGTCTTTAAGTGGAGGGCAGATTAAAGGGAAGGAAAAAAAAATCCTGCACGGTGTGGGTGATCGGTGCGTTATTTACAAGCCAGTTGGGCTGCAACAGAGCAGGAGGACCGTGAGGGGCTCCAGGGCTTCGGATGCGGGCGCGCGGCCGCGGGCAGGAGGTCAGGGTGGACCCCAGGTTTGGGGGGTCGACCTGCAGCAATCCCGGCCCCCGCGCCGCGCCGCCCCCGCCCGCCGCACCCAGGGGCGTGCGCCCGCCACGGTCACCGGCGGCTGGAGCGCTGCCCTCGCCTCCCCCATTGTTCCCACTGTCTTTTTCGCCTTTTGTTATTTATTTGCACCAGCATTGTGTTGTCTCCGAAGCCGCCTCATGACCAGCCGAGGGATTTCACTTCGTCCTTGAGAGAGAGAGAGAGACAGAGACAGAGAGCAACAGAGAGCGAGAGAGGGAGCCAGAGGTTGGGGTGGGGGGGTGGAAGAGAGAGAGAAAGAGAGAGGGACAGGCGCGCACACACACACACACACACGCGCGCGCACACCCCACACAAACACACCCGACACAGACACACACACAGAGTGCAAAAGGCGAGCCGCCCCATCCCGTCTCCAGGGTCCTCCGGGGCCCCCGCCCGCCGCTGCGCATCCCGCATCAGAGGAGCGATTAACCAGAGCCGGTAAGGTGCGTGAACCGCAGCGTTTTAACTTTGTGGCGCGTCCCGCTGTGGAGGTGCCGGTGGCGGGCAGCCCTCCAAGGCGCCCTGCTCCAGCTGGAGAAGCCGCGCAGCACCAGGGAGGGGGCGCGGGAGTTTGCTCAAGTCCCGGGAGGGGGCTGGGCCCGGCTGCGGGGGAGGCTGCGGGGGGCGCTGTCAACTCCCCCCCCCACTCCGCGAAGGAGGGGGCTGCGATCCGCGGGACCGGGCCAACTTTATCTGGGCTGCTGTTGGGAAACCCGTGTCCTGTTGCCTGTATTGTTTTGTGAAGTGGTGGCCGTGATGCGAGGTGAAGGAGACAAGCAGCACGGGGCTAGCCTTGTGCGTCTCCAAGGGACAGACCCTCGAACTTGGACAAAGCCCCTGCGCCTGTCTAGAACGGAAAGACCACTCTCAGCCCACCCTGTCACCTTCAGCCTTGTCTTTTTGTTTCGCTTTCTGCGATCTCTCTCCCTCTACTCCTCTCCAGTCCTTCCCAGAGGCTCAGAAATAAGTCTCATCCTTCTGGATTTGAGGCATTTCAGAGACCGGAAGCTTTCATTTTATTGCAACTTCTGTCCCTCCGTCTCTCTCTAAAACCCCCTTCCTCACTTGGTGCAGAGCATAGCCCCCCTCACGTGCTGTGTCACTCCGCTGGCGCTGCACAACCACGGGGAGGAAGAAGTAAGGAGCGGGCTTATGCGGGTGGGAAGCAAGTTGAAGCAGTGTTTGGAGTTACCGATCTGCCAGCCTCAGATCCGTGGGACACGGTTCACATATTTTAATAGTCATCTTGCAAAGTGAGTATATTAATAAGCAGTTGAGAGTGAGGAACGTGAATTCCTTTCCAGTCTTCCCTCGTCAGCTAAAGCAGGTCAAAATGAGGAAGCCTGTGTGACTGCAGAGCCCCCCGCTTTCCGGGCTGGCCACCCGGGATACTCTGAGTGGCTATTGGCTTTGCTGCCTCAGGAAAGTTTTGAGATTTGTTGTAACCCAGTTGAGAGGTTCTGAGTATCCAGATATGCAAGGGGTTTGTTAAGAAAGGCACCAGGAGAGATTTCCCCAGAGAACCTTTCTGCTCATCACAGTTTCAGTCAAGGACAAGGCAGAGGGAAATCTGTGGGATTTGGGGTAATAAATGTGGGAATCTGAAAACAGACGAGACAACAGTGGTTTGTTTACTTGGTGTTCATAAATTATGGCTCCTAGTATCTCTCTCTCTGTCTCTCTTGCACACACACACACACACACACACTCACACACACACTACCCCAATGAAACTGCTGGTGGGAGATTTGTAGACAAGGGACGTTTTCAATCAGAAAAACCAGAATTTGGGGCTTGATTGCCAGGAGCGATTAGGTTAAGGGCCAGCTTTTTTTTTTTTTTTAAAGTACACGTAAATGTTCTCCTCTGTCCAAAGTTTGACTTTTATAGCTTTTAAAAGGAGGACGATTTCATAGTCTGTACAGAACCGCTAAATTTTGATCTGTCTCATTTTAAAGGAATCCGGCTGTCTGAGGATGGCTGTTTGTGCAGATAGGGAGGAATCTGTTTTCAGAAGCAGATAGAGGGAGCACGGTTTCCAGGGGGTGCTTCTTCCTGATTTAAATATAGCTCCGAGGCCAAAGCCTAGATAAATTCAGCCAGAGTGATTTAAAACATTAAGCACTTACATCGAAAGTTCTCCTGGGCCCCATGCAAAATTCTCTTGGAGATTATGCCATCCAGTGTTTATCCTCAGAACTCTAGGAGATAAAAATCACCAGCATCACTTAGAAACTGATGCAATCCAGTCTCAAATCCTCAAACTGCTAGGGATGGGTTTTGTTTGCCTAAAAGGTAGATCTTTCATCACGAAAGTTGTTTAGAAACATTTAATTGTGGGGGTGGGAAGGGATGTGCATAATTATTTAGTTGTTTGCGTTAATTACATAGTAGCATCCTAGACAGAATTTCTCCTTTTCTTCCTCCTCCTCTTTCCAGTGGTCTGCTTATCCCATTTCCGAAGCGTTCTGTTTCTTCTCGGCTTTAATTCTTTCCTCTCTGTAGCCTGTTTGGATGGGCAGTGCCCATCTGCTCTGACATGGTATAAGCCCTTCTGATACTGAGCGATGCTTGAGTTCTTCACACAGAAACGCTGAATTAGTTGGGTTGTTGTGCTCAACCAGTCATGGCTGGATGTGTGCGTTGCGTACGTACTGGACTCACATCTGTTAACCTCAGTTGGTAACTCAGCAGGTCCTTGGGACACACTAGTTGACTCCCATAGACATGATCCTGTGAGCGAGCGAGAAAACGGACATTCTCTGCCGAGTTTCTGAGGGCACATGGAGTACGCGGTCCATGAGGAGAGCGACGTTCTTAGCCAGGTGTCACATTTTCTCTTTTCTTTCCGTCCTTGTTGGAGTGCGATATAAGTTTAAAGACTTCAGATTTTCCTTTTCCAAAGAACGGAGCTTGATCTCTTGCAGAAACGTTTTCTTGCGAAGCACAGTTAAAAATAAGACACAGGGCATGCGCGTGCGAGCATGTACCGTCTGTGAAACGCTCGGTCCTTTCCCTGCGCGATCACCAGTCCTGGTCTTCCAGGTACGTTCAGAGCAGATACAAGGAGGGAAACTGGAGGGAGAAGGACTCGTGGTTCGTGATTTCCTGAAAACACGGCTTCCAAAGAGCTGAGAATACTAATGTTAAGTGCGGCTTGGACCTGATGAGATACGACTGATTGGCAGGGCCTGCGTGATTCATCCAACACGGGGTCAGCCTTAGTGGTCAGGGATAGCATATAATTAGAATCCTGACAGCAACCTGGGAACCATTCATCTAGGCCTGAAGTAAATGTACTCTTAAGCAGGGATTTGCTGTTGAGGAAATGTAGGTTTATTTTAGAGGTGAAGAGAGTGCCTGCCTGTTTCACATAAGCTATGAACTATATCCTGAACTTAGATTTGTAGATAGCTAATAAAATAAAAGTCCAATTTTGTTCCAAACAATGTTTAAAAACACCCGTTAGTAAATTGTCTACGTTCGAGTCTCATATGTTAATGATTTGGGCTCTGAAACTTATTTCAGAAAGGCATTTTGGTTTATCTTCAGAAACACCACACAAAACTGTCTAAACAACTCTGTAAATAAACTGTTCCAAATGCCTCCATTTGCCGAATGAATTAAAGAATTATGGGTCTTAATCCAATTATGATCAGTCTTGCAGTTCCTTTTCCTATTTGGGGGAGCTTGGAGGGGGCTAGGACAGTTAATGGCTATAAAGTACACGTGGGGTCTTGGCTAGTCTCTCTCTCTCTGGTTTGACAGAAATACCACGTGTGGCCATGGATGAGGAGGGTTTGGGATGTACAGAAGTTACTCACTCTGGTGAACCAAGACAGAACTTGCCTGAGAAGTTACCATTGAGAGAAGAGTAAAGGAAGGATGAGACTTGCCAGCTAGGGCCTCACCTTCTGTTTGAAGATAAGGAACTTTGATGTTGCCATGTGACTTGGGGATGTAAGACCCCTTACGGGTAGAGAGCAGACACCTTGGTACATTAGGGACTTGCTGCTGGGCCATACGGGGACATTTCTGTAGGTCCTTTTCCATAAACGTCGTCAAATGCCATTTCCTGGTATTAAAATTGAGTTAAGGTCAAGCACACACTATGGGGGAGTCTGTGCTGAATTGTTTTCTCTAAGCCCCTGCCCTTCGAGGGGCCTGATGTAGGTGCTTTTGAAAGCTCTCCTAATGAGGACCCTGAGTTTCAGGAAGGGCCCTTGACAGCAGTCCAGGTTGCTTTGATGAGCCCTTCCAAGATTCCTACCCCATTTGGCCCATTTAAACTCTGGCTCATCAGCTAATTAATTCAAAGGTATAAATAGTTCATTATGGTTTAATTCTCTGCTTAGATGATATTATCACACCCCCATTTGTTATGATCTCCCCGTTTCTCAGAGAAAGAGCTGTGGAGATGATTGCAGAAGAAATCAAAGTTTTCAGTGCTCTTCAAATTAGAACTTAGAGGTAGCTATCATCCCACTTACGGCTGACGATGACTTTGAATAGGGGCCGCATGGAGGTAAAGGTGGAGGGAAAACCCGAGCCCCCGGAAATCGTACGTCTTGCGGAGTAGGATTTCTGACTCCACGTAGAGTCATGCGTTCCCTGTTGTTCATAAGTTTCAAAACCAAAATCAGGCAACTAATCAAATACACACACAAGCAAAACCCTCCAAAAGGCTTGCGTGCACCTTCGGCCTTCAGTGATGTTTAACTACTTCATGGTGCGATGGCACCATTGTCCATGGTGGACAATAGGGCAGTGGTCATGGGGACTAGAGGGCCCTAGCCTGACATCTAGTTGGTATGCTCTGACAAGCCAAAGGACTTTGTTCTTACTATGGTTCAAAGTGAAACAAAGAGGTGGGGTATTTGGAGGGAGCCAGGAAGCCGAAGATGCTGCCACGTTAGCTTAGGAGCGTTGCAGTTTAGGTCTGTGATTCACGCCAAACCTTATCTGCAGATCGGAGTCTTCAGGGCTCTGTGCCCATCTCTAACCTCCAACGCTGGTAATTACATCGCTCCCCTCTTTCTTGTGTTTCTGTGCCTGCTGGTGAACTACAGGGATGGGCAGCTGTGTCTGGGGACTGGGGGTAGGCTAGATATGTTGGTTGTCTTCTGTGATTCCCTTCCACGTTGCTGTTGGAGACAGGACCTCTCTCATTGGACTTGACATTCAGGGATGGGCTACACTGACTGCTCGGCAAGTTTTGGTATCTGCTTGCCTCTCGGCACTGAGTACTAGAGTTCCAGACGCATGAGACTGTTCCTGGGGTTCACATGGGTGCTGGGGATCGGAACAGTCCTTACACGGATGTAGCAGGCGCCTTATCAACTGCACCATTTACTCAGGCACCTGTAGTGTTCTTATATGGGAGTTACATGGATGGCAGTAGGAAAAACATGGGACGTCCCTCGCAGAGTGTCTGCCATGAGCTGGCTGCTCAATCAAGGCTGGAACTGCTTTTCTTTCCCTTCCAAACCAGCCTCGTTTCTTGTGATCGATGTGCTTGAGGCTTCATTTTGTGAGTGCAAGATGGAAAAAAAAAATATCACTTTCTCAAGGCTGAGATCAACACTTTGGTAATCCAGTTAGCATCTCTCTATGATTATTGACAATGTTTTTTTTTTTTTATTAAAGATGTTGTAGTTGGTGCAGGTGTGAATTCTATCTTTTATTCATGTAAGTGTTTCTTCAGTAATTAACGTTTTCATCCTATATAAATAGGTAAAGGGAAATAGAAATGCTAGGCTCTGGCTGCAGCTCTCTTTGTAGGGGCTCCTGAGAGTAGAAAGGAGTGGGCGCAAAGATGACGCGGAGGATTGAGCAGGAAGACATCCGACTGACAAGCATAGTTCTCGAGTGCTTTGAAAATAGAAGTTATCTCCAGAGGAGACCACTGTCTGGAAGACTGTACCAGCAGTGCCCACGGTGCTCCAGGATCAGGGAGGAGTCCACACCGGGCCTCGGTGGTTTGGTGGTACAGTGCCAGCAACAGGGTCCATTATGTGGCACCCAGCGCAGCCAGGGGCTTAGTAGCTCTAGGTCTGGTCAGGAGGATCAGCCCCAAGCAAGCCAACCAAACACACAACCACCAGAAACCGTGGCGGACTCTTTGCATTCCCTGGGGGTTTTGTCTTCGTCCTTGGTAAAATGAACTTGCTAACCAGTCAAGGTTAAACGAGGCTGTGCACCCAGAAGCCACTGTGCCGCGCACAGCACAGAAGGGAAGCTCAAAATACGTTGCTCGTTTCAAACGTACTCAAAATGCAACCACCAGGTGTGGATGCATTGTATCAGATGGTCCGGAATGTATTTAAACAAGGGCTATTTCACGTAAGTGGAAGGCAGCGTTTGTGCGAGCAGGTGGCCTCAGGCTTACCTTGAAAAAGTCGCTCTGCTTCTTCCTCGGGCTTCCATCCATACTCTGACTCTACACACCAGAGCAGACAGACCACCTGACCTTGACGGTCTTCCGGTAACTCGTCCAACAAAGCGCCAGGTAGAGGGAACTCTCCTTTCCTTAGCTCTGTGGGCTTTCTGTTCCGTGGAGCAGCAATGTGCTCTGGGCTGCATTTTATCTCAAGCCTCAAACACCTCCCGAAGTCTTTGCTCCCCCTGCGTGACTGATCCTAAACCAACTAGCAAGCGCCACAAAGTGCTGAACTCAAGTGGCCCTCAGCGCCAGCCCCTGCTGGGATGAGTCACAGAGCCACCAGCACTTTGTTACCCTCAGATTTGATCGCTGCCATGAGCAGTCCTTCGATTGCCAGCTAAGAGCCCCTTCAGGGACTTGTCTCTTAATGGGAAGTCTCTTTTCTTCCCTCCTGTTGTAACTTTAAATTAAAAGAAACTGTGGAGGAGTTGGTGGTCAGGTCTCACGTCTTTCTTTCTCCCACCGGGAGGACAACATCTGAGAAAAAGGAATTTATCGGACTGAGAATTGAGTTGTTGCTGTGTGTTGGGGCTCGGGGGGCACTGTCAGGGGTTGGGGGTGGGGCAGTAGATGGTGATGGAAGACGGAGACCACATCACTTAGACTCACGTAGCCTGACCGTTGGAGCTATTGTCTAGAGTGATGTCGTTGTGAAGACCAAGGAGTAGATCCTGGACACGAGGCTCCCACCCGGCCTGGGGTTCTTAGGGGTTTCGGATGTATTGTTTCCTGCCCCAGATTTTCAGGTGGCTCTGTGTTGTACTGTGGGAAACTGGCATGAAGACAACATTAGGATCCGTGGAAGCTGGGAGGCAGGAAAAGGGAGCTAATTTTTGACACATTCCTCAGACTCCTCTGGGGAATCTGTGCCCAGGCTACTGACTGTTTATTTGAAATTGTGGCATTGTTTTTTTCTCCAACAGTGAGTGAGCATGGGTCGCTGTGGGGTCTATGCTTAAAAAGACAGATGGACGCCAACGAGGGACAAGGAAGGGAAAGTTAGCAGTGCTTTCGATGGTGTCTTTTTCTAAGTGACAGATTTGATTCTTGGTGTGTGTGTGTGTGTGTGTGTGTGTGAGCACATGCACATGCTTGTGTGTCTGTCCAGGCGTGCATGCACATGTGGGTGTATTGCTGTGGAGGTCACATATGGCTGCTGTCATCCCCAGCCTCTCTTCCATTATACTGTGAGACAGGATCTCTCCTTGAACCTGGCCGGGCTCACTGATGTCCAGACTGGCTCCCACCCACCTGCCTTCAGCAGTTGGGTCGTGTATGCATACCACTGCGCCTGCCTTTTGGCTTGGGCACTGGGGCTCCAAACTCTGGTCCCCCTGCTTGTCCAGCAAGCATTTTGCCAACTGAGCCACCTCCCACACCTTCTTCTCCCTGCACATTTAAACTCTTCTCCGGGCCTGGGTACATGCCTTGCTTTGCTGGTTCTTCTGTATTTGTGATTTTGAACTGATGCAGACTCTCAAGGTCTCCTCGGTGGCTGCTAAGAACCAGGGTTGTTTGATGTCATATTGGGGGCAGCCTGAGGTTTGCATGCCAGCTCTTGTGATGTGTGCCGTTCCTCTCTGGCGCTGGCATCCCGTTCATAGTGTCTGGCAAGATCCGCCTCATTAATTCACTCTTTCACTGGCACTATTTTTGAACAAGTGCATACTGTCTCTTAGAATTCTGTCTTCAACTTTCTTCCTTGACTCTTTCCCGGAGAGCCTGGTCAACCTCGGCTTCTCCCAGAATGCAGTGTCTTTTCCGCTTCAACCAGGAAATTAAGTGGTCATATTATGTACATAAATAACTCTATCAGCCAATAAAGAAACACAAGGAAGTCACTCTTTGTTTGCCGGGACTTCATCAGGCCACCCAGGTGTTACTGAATCCCAGCTCCCTTTACATGCCTTGTGTGTGCTGGCTTTTCTTAGCCATTGTCTTGCAGAGTATTTATTTCCATGGTGCCACTGTCCCCTCTGCATTGTGTTAGTATCACCGGAAATGAAAGGTATGGTCGATACATTCCTGCCTGGTTTGAAAGAGGTAACTACATGGCTAAATAAAGAACTCTCCATGTGAGCTGGGGAGTATTCCTCAACTGGTAGACAGCTTGCTCAGCATGCAGACACCCTGGGTGCCATTGCCAGCGTGGCATCAACTGGGCACGGTGGTGAACCTTTCTTTTTTTTTTTTTTGGTTTTTCGAGACAGGGTTTCTCTGTGGCTTTGGAGCCTGCACTGGAACTAGCTCTTGTAGACCAGGCTGGTCTCGAACTCACAAAGATCCACCTGCCTCTGCCTCCCGAGTGCTGGGATTAAAGGCGTGTGCCAGTGAACCTTTCTAATAAGAGAACCAGTGATGTGGAGTCAGGAGAGTCGGGAGTTCATGGATGTCTTTGGCTCCACAGCAAGTTAGTAGCCAGCCTGGGTAATGTAAGACACGCTAAGCTTTCCTAGGGGGCTTGGTTTAACTCCTTGGCACCACCCCAGCACCTAGGACAGAACGGGCACAGAACAGAAGCCTATGAGCGAACAGACTTACAAATCAAATCACTCTGGAAGAGCAATCTTGGACCCCACCAAAGCAAAGCGTGCGGAGAAGTGGCTGGATTTACATCTCTGGGCTGTTTATCATGCCCTGAACTTGGCGCTGGATGCTCCCCACGGGTAGCCACCCATATCCCGTTAGCCATGTAGCAGCCCTTTCCACGTAGAAGACTGAAGTGGCCAGGTGACCTGCCCAACTCCCACAGCCATCATTGGCAGGAGAGTCATGGCCTGACTTTGGTCTATTAGATTTGGCCGCGCCGGCCCTTGCTCTGTGTCAAGGCAGTGCTGGGGGCCTGACCCCTGCAACATAGGTGACTAGCGATAGCTTCCTGGCTACCCCATGTTGTGGAGGATCAGGTGGGAAAGGCTGGGGAAAGCCAGGGTTGAGTGGTAATTTGTACTCACTGGTTGGAATGACTGGCTATAACCATCAATTGCCACAGTCTAGACTCACCTGAGCAGAGAGCCTGACGGAGGGATGCCCTGGCCGGCTTGGCCTGTAGACATGCTGACGCGGGCGGGAGTGTCTTGATTTTCTGTTGATGTAGGGAGCACCCGGCCCCTTGTGGGTGGCATCATTTTATGAGCTGGGTACCGCACCGTACGAGTGAAGAAGGCTGGCTGAGTATAAACAGTAAGCAGGGATGTGTTTCCTCTGTGCTTCTGACTGTGGTTGTGCCGTGACCAGGTGCTTGAGCTCCTGCCTTGACCTGGCCGAAAAGATGAGCCGGAAGTCAAAAAAGCCCATTGTTCCCTATGTTGCTCTTTGTCAGAGTACTTATCACAGCAACAGACATGACACTGGAGCACCGGCTGTCACTGCTAATCCCCCATTCCGTACATTAGCCCCAATCACCCAGGGAGCACCCAGAGGCGCACTGCGTAGGCTTTACCTAAGAACTGTTTTATGCCCGTAGGTAGCAAGTCTGCAGATGTAAACACTGGCCACAGAAGGAAGAAGCACATCGTGCTCTTCACTCACTCATCCACTGGGAAGCTATTTGGGGCATCTGTTAAAAACGGATTCTTTTAAGCCGGGTGGTGGCGGCGCATGCCTTTAATCCCAGCACTCGGGAGGTAGAGCTAGGTGGATCTCTCTGAGTTCGAGGCCAACATGGTCTACAAGACCTAGTTCCAGGAAAGCTAGGACTGTTACACAGAGAAACTGTCTTAAAAAAAAAAGATAAGAAAAAGAAAATTGAGCCTTTTGTGTTCCATCCCAGACATACAGATCCCAAATCTTCTGTTTTTGTTTTCTTTTTCTAAGTGTTATGGGTGATTCACATGAAGGCTTGAGAGCCAGAGACAACATCCTGACTGATCTAGTTTTGTGGTAAGTTGCGTGTGTAGTTTATGGAACTTAGGTAAGGTGTTCGGAGAACAGTGGCATTGGTACAACAGAGCAGGGCTGGGGTTACAGGGCTAGGAAGACTTCTCCCCATTGGCCTTTGAATTCTGAATTAAAATGTAAAGAACCACCAGTGATTTCCCACACAGAGAACACTAGTGTGGCTGAAGCCAAGCGTGGGAGAACCAGACACGGAGAGGTGGTGACCGGAAAACCAGGTGTGTATCTTCATAGACGAAAAGCAATGGGTTGGTTCTTTGACCATCTGCGGACAATGCCTCCATGCGCAGTGGGGTTTCCATCTGATGGTTTTTTCCTGTAAGCACACCTCGCTTGGCGGCTAGCGGTGCATTGCCTTTTCCTGTTATACAAACCCGCGGTGGTCTAGAAGGTGCGACTGAACTATTGATTACGGGATGAGTGAAGGGGGATGGCTTGGCGGTGAGGACAGAGGGCAATTGAAGCCCATCCCAGGGAGCTGTCTCCAGTCCCTCAGCATTCCCAGAGCCTGTAAGGGAGAATCCTTGCCATGGTAATGCCATCACAAGCGATACCAGTCCCACTAGAAGAGGAAGCCGCTCGTTCCATCTAGAAGATGTACTGGCGGGGTGGGCGGTGGGGGTGGGGGAGAAAAGGTAAACGAACACGTCATTCTAAACCTAACAGGCGTTTCAGCACAAAAATGGCTCCCATCCAAGCAGCAGAACATTAGCATCAACGTGCATCTAGTGGCTCCAGCCCCACACACTGCTTTGGAAATAAAAGGAGATTGTGTAAGGAATTAGCAACACAAGGCGTTTTTAAAAGTGCTTTATTGCCAGGGCCTGTGATACTGTGTGAAATCTATGCAGCCCCCTTCCTCCTGCTGTGCTTAATTTCGGAATCTCATGCTATTACCTATCCTTGGAGAGAAAAAAATAAATAATCTCTATTAACTCTTAAAAACCAAGCTTCACACTGTACTCGCTTCCCGCTTCTCTTTCCGACGTCCCTCGGGGGAGGAAAAGTGGTGTATTTAGGCACTGAGGGTTTGTCGGGGTGCGTGGTATTTAGGACTGCCTTAGGGGGTGGCGCTGGAGCACAGGGGCAGGCTGGAACTGAATGTCAAAGGCAAAAGTTTAGAAAAGCCTCCAGCAGGACGAAGAATAAAACCCGAAAGAGCCAGCAGAGATTGGCTCTGGCGTGAATCCAGAGCAGAAGCCAGAAGTGGGTTATAAAATCCGGGAGGCAGGAGCCAGGCGGAGTTAAGTCTTCAGGATGTAAATGGCTATCTTCTGGAAACAGGAAGACATCTTCCAGCACACCGTGGCCTGTGCTGCTTGCCTCACTGATGATGGTTGATCAGGAACCATCCCTAGGCATGTTGCTAAGCAGCTGTTTTTGTTTGTTTGTTTGTTTGTTGTTTGTTTGAGGCTCCCCAGTGACCGCCTCCACGCACAGAAACTGTCCGTTATCCAGATAAGGAGCCTGAGCTTGCCGGAAGCAGGACGGTAATTACAGTCTAGCTGGGACTCGAACCTACAGAGGCCTGGTTCTGGAGGCCTGGCTTTTACCCACTGTGATGTAGCCTCAGAAAGAGCTCCCACATTTGACCCTCCCTTCCCTCCAGTACCCACATGTGTCGCGGGGATCTGTGCAGCCCGGTGTTTTCCTCCCTAGCCCAGTATTTCCCGCTGCACTGGGCTCTGTTCACTGCTGTCAGGCTAATCTTCCTGATGTGCTATTTGGGTCATGTTGCCCCTTTCTTAAAACCTCAAAGCGCCGTGTGCTTGCTACGTGTGGCTGGATCTCACACTTCTTAGGTTTTTTTTTTTTTTTTTTTTAAAGGGTCTCTGCAACCTGGCTCCTCCTTGTCTGTCTTAGCGGGCTTGTTGGAAACCTTCCCTTCAATTTGCTGCCGATCTGCTGCACGCAGCACACAGTTTTGCAGCTCACTCCCCAGACTGTTGCCAGCATGTTGGCCTTCTAAGCCCTTCGCCACAACCTGGCTTCGAGGCTGTGGTCACTGTTCCTAAGTCATTCTTGACTCCCAAATCCCCGGGGACTTCTTCCAGAGTGGCTATTTTCTCCATCTGCTTCAAACCCTTCCATCACTGGATTCACTTTCCAATCTACCCTGCTCCATGATTTGGCTTTTTAATCACCGTTTCTCCGCCCTTGCCAGGATTCAGTGACCAACACATCTTCACTGAGCGCCTCCTATGAGGCAGTCACCACGCTTCTGCCGGAGAATCAGTACTGTGTAGAAAGGTACTGAGCTGTACCTGAGGAATTGCTAGTCTATTGGGGAAGAGAAACCATAATCAGATAATGCCCATCAGTTAGAACTTTGCATTGTGCACTTTGAAGAAGGACGTATAGCAGACAGAAGGGAGACAATTGGCATAGGCGAAGGGTGTAGCAATTAAAGACATTCTGCTTTCGGAAGTCACAGGTGAAAGACAGTGGTCAATGCCCTACGGAGAAGAGAAGAGGAAAGCATTCGAGGCAGAAGGTAGCGTATGGTTGCTCAAAGGGTCTGAAGAAAGAGGGGAAGGGGTGTCTCCCTGGACTGCTAGAGGCTGTATGGAGTACAGAGGGAAGGCTAGGAGATGAAGCCAGATACTCCGATCAGACTTGGGAACATCCTAGCCATGTTAGAAAGTCTAGTCTTTGTAGTAAGAGTGACGAGAAACACAAAATAGTCTCAAGAAAAACTTTCACCCTCCTTCCTATTTCCTACAGACCATGCTGAAGAGGCAGGGGTGGCTTCGGGTAAACTAGCAGGAAGCGATGACACCACCTTTGACAAGAGAAAGATGGTATCTAGACCACGAGGAATGGAGGATGCCACAGGGTATCCAGACCATGAGGGATGGAGGATGCCAAGGGGTATCCAGACCACGAGGGATGGGGGATGCCATGGGGTATCCAGACCATGAGGGATGGGGGATGCCACGGGGTATCCAGACCATGAGGGATGGAGGATGCCATGGGGTGTCCAGACCACGAGGGATGGGGGATGCCACAGGGTATCCAGACCATGAGGAATGGAGGATTCCACAGGGTATCCAGACCACGAGGGATTGAGGATGCCACGGGGTATCCAGACCATGAGGAATGGAGGATGCCACGAGGTATCCAAACCATGAGGGATGGGGGATGCCACGGGGTATCCAGACCATGAGGGATGGGGGATGCCATGGGGT
>JAQHUG010000222.1:3012959-3024813 GCA_028555095.1 Dicrostonyx torquatus | reverse complement strand
TAGCTGGGGTCACCCTTGTCGATTCCTGGGAATTTCTCTAGTGCCAGGTTTCTTGATGGCTCCCTCATAATGGCTCCCTCAATCAAAATAGCTCTTTCCTTGCTCTCCATCTCTGTCCTTGCCTCATCTCAATTATCCTGTTTCTTCAAGTTCTTCTCCCCTCCCCTTCTCCCTTCCTTCCCTTATGCCCTCCCTTCTTCCCCCACCCCATGCTCCCATGCTCCCAGCTTTGTCAGGAGATCTTGTCTATTTCCCCTTTCCAGGGGATCCATATATGTTTCTCTTAGGGTTCTTAAATACTATATTTTTCTCCCAGAATTTCATGCTCTCCCCCCTCCCCATCTCTCTGTCTCTCAATCCCAAGGAGCCCAATTTGTGTTTCTCAAATACTCTGGGGAGTGGGACCTACCTTGGAACATGGTAGACCTACAAGAGAAACCCCCCTCAAAACCTGACTTCTTCTTTCCCAGCACCTGTTCCCTACCTCTGGCTCTTACAGTTTCTTCTTTCATGACTCTTCCTGAGCTTTTTGGTGAGGGGTGTGACATATATGTCCCGCTTAGAGCTGATCATTTCACAGTCTCTTACGCTTGCATATTGACTGGTCATGTTTCTGTGTTTCTCACCATCCTGCAAGAAGGCCCTGATCTGCAGATATACCAGTAAGACATCCTTCTAAGTGGCTGCAGGGTCTGTTTGGAGACTCTGGAGCAAAATTGGGACTAAAAATCAGATTTCCTGTGTCGCTCCCTACCAATGCCAATACCAATGCACTGGAATGATCAAAATCTTGTGCCAGAATAAAGATTTAATCATAGCATCTAAAAGTAAAGTAATCATTTTTGTGTCCAAGCTTCTAAACACTTTATACATATGGACTCATTTACCGTTTCCTGTAATCCGTCTAATAGCTTAATCACAAAATGCCCCTGTGCCAAAGAGAAAGTCATTGACTAGAGATCCTATAGTCATATTGCTAGAAGCAAGATCTGAACTCAAATCAAGCCTTTTTTTTTGGGGGGGGGAGGTTTCGAGACAGGGTTTCTCTGTAGCTTTGGAGCCTGCACTGGAACTAGCTCTTGTAGACCAGGCTGGTCTCGAACTCACAGAGATCCGCCTGCCTCTGCCTCCCGAGTGCTGGGATTAAAGGCGTGCGCCACCACCGCCTGGCAAATCAAACCTTTTCCTAATTGCTATTTTTAGTATAGTATATGAAGTAATGTGTTTAATTGTGGCATTTTATAATACCTCATTTTTAATAATTCCTCTTTTTTACTTCCCTCCCTTCCCTCTTGACCATCTCTCGTGGGTCATGAGACATGGGTCATAGCTTTCACTCCAATAGTGACCCCTTTGCCTTCCTCTCACATGGATGTCAGGATCCTCCCCACCCCTTCCTCTCTTGGTTGGGTACATTTCTACGTTCATGACCTAGTAAACATGTAGTATCTTTGTTTCTGAGTTTGCCTTATTTCCCTTAATGCAATGATTTCTGTTCCATCCATCGTCCTGCAAACGTTAGGTTGTCGCTTTATGGCTGCACAAATTCCTTTGTGTACATGCCCCACCTTTCCTTCATCTCTTTGTGTGTTGATGGACATCTAGGCTGATCCCGTCAACTAGTGACTAGTGTGTGACTAGTAGGGCAGTAAACATGAAGGTGTATACAGCACGGTTTGGGGACTCAGATTCCTTTGGGTGTACACTCAGAGGTTACAGCTGGAGTACCTAGATTTTTAACTTACATGCTGTGGTGTCTTTGAGACAGATATGAGGCAAATTCCTGTTGCATTGAAATAACATGACATAGCCATGAGTTAGTTATCTTGCTCGTCTTTAAACGCTTGACAACCTTTCTCTATCAATGAGAAAAATTTTGAAAAATAGTGATAGCTTTAACTATTTAGGAAGATTTTTCTCAGACTGAACAATTGAACTCATAGATAATTGATTAATCAGTTAGTGTTAATGTGGATTCTGGCCTCGGATCTGTCATTGAGTCACTGTTGGTAACTTCAGTAACATATGCTCATAGTGTAGGCTGGCTTTTGTCAACTTGACACAAACCTAAACATATTTAGGAAGAGGGAATCTCAGTTGAGGAATCGTCTTTGTCTGATTGCTCTGAAGACAAGTCTTGGGTGGGGTGGGGGATTCTTGATTAATGGAGGAAGATCCATTGTACTGTGGATAGTACCGTCTCTGGGTCTTCCTCCATGAATTCTATTTTGGTGTCTGTCTCAAGTTCCTGCCTTGACTTCCCATCATGGCAGATTTTGACCAAGACATGTTAGCCAGACAAACCCTTTCCTCACTAAATTGCCGTTGGTCATGGTGTTTATTACAGCAATACAAAGTAAACTGGGGCAATGCTTGTCCATCTTTAAGTGGCTTACAACTCAATGAGATAATTTGTATAGTTAATAAAATATAGGGATTCAATATTCAGGTAAATATTACGATAGGATATAAAGCCCAAATGAGGGCAACCATCTAGAGAAGGGTCCCTAGTAAAAATGAAAACATAATTTAAAAGTTCACAAGCCACTGGCTGGCTGGGGTTTCTGACAGAATCAACTGGCTAATTGTTGAAACATTTGTTAGGTCCAGAGGGCTGAACAGGTACCCAACTGCCTGTATATAGATGTCAATCCGGAAGGTTAGAGAGACAGGAAGCCTCTGCTGTGCTGCTCTCAGAGAACAGACAGAAATCCAACCATCCTCTTACCAGCATGAAATGTAAAACTATAAACAAATCAGTGTATGGGTGTTACTGTAGAGAGTGGGGAGATTTTTATCAGACTAAGAATTACATTAGGAAAATCTCTTAGGGTTTCCTATCTTTAGAATTGTAAAGTTCTATAATTTCACAGACTTGTCGTGACAAATTGAGAGCTAAGAGGGGGATTTGCTTTGGGGGAAATAGCATGCTTATGAGTGTGTGTGTGTGTGTGTGTGTGTGTGTGTGTGTGTGTGTGTGTGTTTTAGACAGATCAAACCCAGTGGCAGTTTTGAAGACTAATTAAAACCAGAATGGGAGTGGTTCTAACCCTTTTTCCTCCAGACATTCTTATGATATTCTGAGATAAACACAAAAGTACCATACCATGGAAATTCAACCTATAAGTCGTTGGACAGTAAGATTAGATATATATCAAAATCCCCAGTTACTCTTCTGGGGTGGGGCGCAGGGGTTAAGCTTTGCCTTTGATAGGACGAGAAACTTACCACACAACAGACAGGACCCTGACCATGTGTGGAGGTAAATATTGAGAGTCCGTTTGTAAGAGGCACCCACATTGGATTCCTGGGAATCTGACAACATAGCTTGTAATGATGTTCGGATAATCTGATGGGGCCTCGTCAGCATGCGTGGTTTTCAATCAAGTTTCTGCAGAACTGGCCGTGCTGGAGAGTCTTTGTGAGGATGGAATTTACTTTCTTTAGATGATATTCTGCAAACTGGGATCGTGGATTCTGAGTTAACCTAAGCGTTAACCTAACCACAAGTCCTTGGTTCTGTAGATTGAGAAACTGAGCGCAAGAGGGTGGCTCACTGTGCCCTCAGGTCGTCTGCCAGTGACATCGCCAATCTCCCTGTGTTCTGGCCTCTCGAGTCCTTCTTTTTAAACACTCGACAAGCTCAAAACACGCCCAGATTCAGGAGGAAGAGGAAGGCGCACGTGTCCATGCCGTCTCTACAAAGTGAGAGGCTGCATACTATAAAGGAGGAGTAAGCTGTTCCATTCGTCTGCTGCAGACGATCTAGATGGAGGTAGGATTCTGAGCCTCCTTTCGGGGAGGATCGAGAGCCCGCTGGCATCTCAGCAGGTTCCACCAGCTTATGAAGATGCCCACCAGTAGTTGCATCTGGGTTTCAGGACAGCTTTGAAGCTGGCCACACCAGCTTCAAAGAGACCTGTGATCAGTGTGACTTTAGCAGAGAGGACCCGGGTTGTAGCCTGTGGCCGAGAGGCCAGCCATTCTGCTTGAGATCTTTGTTGCTCTGTCTCTACAGATTGAAATTTTCCTTTGGATTATGTTTTCTGCCTTTCCTTCTGGTTGGTGTCTAGAGTCAAGAAGTATTGGTTCATTGTTTTAAACAGTAATTGGGGGAAATGTTGGATTTAATACGGAAAATGCATTGCCGTTTAAAGATGAATCGCTGTGACTCTTTATTCTGCAAATTCCCAGATGAATGTTAGATGCAGAAAAGTTTGAAATGAAAACAGCTATGTTTTCATGGCTGAAACATGAAATGAAAACATGTGGTAGATGCTCAGTGAAAGGTTACTGGGGTTTATCTTTCTAAGTATTTGAAAATCAAACTAAAAAAAATTTTATAAAATATAGATATCTTAGGAGTAATCAAACTGATACAATATGAGCTGATAAAATGTTTGTGGCTCATGCCTGATCAGCAGTTCCTGTTGGCACCATGTAAGTTGGCATAGGAACTTAACATATCTTGGGCCTTTGGGTATTGAGGTAAGAACAGAAGAAGCTGGAATTTAAGAGATTACCAAAATGCAGCGTTTAAATTAGAGACTTAAAGAGCATGGGCATTTAAAAGGGACAGATTATTTGAAAGTGAAACTTCAAATAGAAAATGAATTTTTTTTGGCCTGTGTCACTCAAGATGAGGTTGGGGCAGTCCTGACAAGTTGGTTATAGTGGGCTAATCCAGCCTGACACAGTAAGATGTAAGCCACTATCTGGTGCTGTGGAATGTTCTTTTGGGTCAGGGGGAAGGTGAGGGAGGGGCAGATGACTTGTGTGATGTGGAAAACAAGTGGGATACATGCCAGCAATGCCCTGGGTTTCTCTGTTTTCATTCCTCTTTCTAGGAAGGGACCGTTCTGTGGACACTTGTTTCCTGGGCTGGCTCCTATTCTTGAGTTCTCTGGGTAGAGTACTTTTGCTAGTCCCACACAATCATGCTGGCATCTGTCATGTGTCCCGTTGTCAAGCTTCTCTTTGCATGCCTTTAGACCCCACTGATCTCAGCTACCTCTTCCTCAGGGTCTCCTGAGGGTTGGAAGTCCGCGGTGTTGTCAGGACCTGAGGGCTGTGGCATAGGCATGTGGCCAGGATGCTAGCACACGCGTTTCTGATCACACTCAATGGCCAGCTGGTGCCAGGGCTATGCCTCTTCCTCGCTTATCTCTCTGGCCTTTCCTTCCTGTCTGGCTTTTCACTTCCTGACCCCTCCTTGAGGTGTTTAATTTAATTTGTCTTAATCAGCCTTCAGGGGCATGGCTCTTTTAAGATCATTGAACATTTGAAAATTGGAACCAGTTGATTGAGGCATTGAGAAATAGACAAACCTCGACATGGGTACCTCCTGTCTCGGGCAGCCGACCTGTGTTTATCAGCACTGTTGTGCTGGTAGGGGACCTCTGACATGGGCACCTCCTGTCTCAGGCAGCCAGCCTGACATGCTGGGAGGGGTTAGTCTTTTGTTTTCATCATGTTAATCGCTGTTAATCATGGCTTCCAACACGCAGTGCTCACCTGCATGCTGACTGCATACAGTAAGATGAACAAACCTATATTCTGAGCATAAACTGTATGCTTGTTTCTGTTGCTGCCTGATTTGGGGATTACTTTAAGAAAGTTAATTCTAACAAGTTTCTGCCTATATAAGTTGTTTCTTTTTGTCTTTTTTTTAAATTTGTCTTTAAGGTGGTTTCTGTATCCTTTAACACAGACTGAGTGAAAAGGGAGGTAGATGGTCTTGTTCTGTAGTATGAAGGCCCTGCTTGTTGGGGTTTCTGTCCCGCCCGGTACCCCACAGCCAGCAAGCCCCAAAGAAAATCACACAGAGAGTCTACATTAGGTTATACGCTGATTGGCCCATTAGCTCAGTCTTCCTACCAGCTCCCATAACTTATATTAACCCATTGTCAGCCACATGGCCAGTACCTTTTCTCAGCCAGCAGCTTACATGTTGCCTCCTTGGAGATCTGTCCGGGAATGTCAAGGGAGCTTCCTGCTTCCCAGATGGTCTCCTCACCCTGCCTCTACTTCCTGTCTGGTTGACCCGCCTATACTTCCTACCTGGCCAATCAGCATTTATTTAAAACATGATTGACAGAATACAGACACATCTCCCGCACCATTGTACTAAGATTTGTAGTCAACACTCTCAACATTTATCACCGTAACAACAGGAAAGGATCAGGTCACTGTCTCAGCCTTGTGTCTGTAGACTGCTATCTGGTTACAGGTTAAATGATGGCCCATCTCACATGGTTTAGACGCTGCATTGATGAGGTCGCTGGAGTTTTCTAGTGATTTGCTGAGTGAGAGGAGTAACAGCAGAGATCCGTTCTATAGCTTGGTGATGTGAAGCAGACATAGTCTCCTAAGCGCATGCACCCGATTTCTCAAGGGTTGGCAGGCCCAGGCTGCATGTTTTCATGGCTATTAACTGTGTTCCTGGTGTGTCCGTGACTCATTAAGCCCTCCAAAAAGTTGGAAGTTCATTTTTTGATGTTATTTATGTGCTATAAAACCATCCCGAGGTTAACACTACCACCCCTGTTTTTGGCATGTGCATATTCATGTATGCTTGTACATTTGTATGCATGTACCTTTGTGGGCATGTACATCTGTGTGCATGTACATTTGTGTGCATATGCCTTTGTGGGCATGTACATCTGTGTGCGTGTACATTTGTATGCATGTACCTTTGTGGGCATGTACATCTGTGTGCATGTACCTTTGTGTGCATGTACCTTTGTGTGCATGTACATCTGTGTGCATGTACATTTGTGGGCATGTACATCTGTGTGCATGTACATCTGTGTGCATGTAATTTGTATGCATGTACCTTTGTGGGCATGTACATCTGTGTGCATGTACCTTTGTGGGCATGTACATCTGTGTGCATGTACATTTGTATGCATGTACCTTTGTGGGCATGTACATCTGTGTGCATGTACATTTGTATGCATGTACCTTTGTGCCTGTGGAGGCCACACCACAAGCTCTGCTGTTTTTTCTTACATACCATTTACATTAGTTTGCTATTACTTGTCTATTTGTGTGTATTTGTGTGTGTCTGTGCACACGCACACGTGTGCACTCGAGTGTACATGTAATGGCACATCTGTGGAGGTCAGAGAGCAGTTGTGGGCATCTCTCCTTTCACTGTATGAACATCAGTGAAGGGACTCAGGTCGTCAGGCATGGAGACAGACACCTTTGCCCTGGGCCCATCACTTTTGGTTTTATCATTATTATTAATTATTACTCTTATTAATTATTAGTCTGACACAGGGCTTCTCATTGTTCTGGACAGTGCCAAATTGGATAGGAAAAGTGACCAATGAGCCCAGGGAGTGAACTTCTTCTGCTTTCCCAGTGATGGGATTACAAGCAAGAAGACTTCTTGCCCAACTTTTTGTAAATGTGGATTCTGGGGGATAGAACCCAGGCTCGTATCCTTGCCAGGGAAATAATTAAGGGGCCTTAACAAGCCCTGATTTTGCTTTGCATTGTCATCGCCACAACAAGCAGATGAGGATGTGGGGAGCACTGGGGATGAGGGGGAGGGGAAAGTGAAGAGGAACGGGGGAGGGAAGAGTGGAGGAAGCGGAGGAAAGAAAGTCCGCCAAGAATTCTACATAGAATGCAAGGGGACTCAAAGTGGGCGCTTGGCGCTTACTATCTTCAGAACACTTTAAACCAAAGGGCTGGCTCACGTGGGATTTTAGAATTGAGCGTAACCTTACAGAATAATATGGTTCACAGGCTTCATTTTAAGAAAGAGGGAAGAATAGGAAGGTTAAATGGCATGGTCGCGGTCACAGAAGCAGTGGCATTGTCTCCAGACTGGCCACTGTGGTGCGACTTATCTTTATTTTTAGGCTAGGAAAGTAGGCCATTTGCCTCCGAGATTTTGTGGAAAAGGCTAAGATCGCGAGCCACCTCCGTGTTGGCCATTGAATGGACCGTTTCCCGACTTCGCTTTTCTCTTTTTCTATATTTGACAGGGATGACAGGGACAGCTCGTCATCTTTTCGTGAGTTTCTCTGTTCTTTGAGTCTCTGTGGTCACATGGTCTCTTCTCCCCTTCCTCTGATCCTTAGGATTCATCACTGATTTTCTTCAGAGGGATTCTTAGGGCCTCTCTCCTGATGCTGAGCCTCCAGAGGTCAGCCCTGAGTTCTTTGCACTCGTGACATCGTCTTCGGGGAACCTCAGCATTTATGCAGGATTTATTGTGAGTTGCACACCACGGAAGACAGAGGATGACAGGCACAGTCTCTGGGCCACTCAGGGACTGTAGACAGAGGATGACAGGCACAGTCCCTGGGCCACTCAGGGAAGGCTGTCACAGAGTTTTGACGGTTCTGCTGCTCTCTGAGTGTTCTTGGAGTCTATAGATGTTGTTGTGATGGGTGCCCTGGGCCACACTGGATACCAGTGGGAAAACCACATACTCAGAATGGTTACCATGGACTCCATCAGTAGATCTCCCCACCCCCACCCAGCCTGAAGTTCTCTCTTCCTGAATTCCTTTCCTCGGTGTGATGTCACTTTATCAGTCCCACAGAAGGCCAAGCATCCACTTTAGGCCCACTCTTTCCTTCTCCTTCAGCTCCCCCATGTCACCTCCTGCTCTCCTCTGCCCCTCGTTCAGTCTCTGTCCTTTTCCACGGGCCTCCACCTGGGCTTCTTTTTAAAACTGACTCCCTTTCCTCCAACCTCCATGGAACCCACTCTGCTAAGGGCTGCATCTGTGAAGGCCTAGAGATGTGATGGTGGGTACGAGGCCGTGTCCATCTCTGCTTAAGACCTGCTGGCTTTCCCAGGTTCCAGAGCCTAGTGTGTTAAGGTGCCTGGGACAAGGCCCTAGTTCTTGCACCCACCCTCCCTCTTCCAATGCTTGTCCTGTGGACAGTGTCACCCCATGTCTCAAGTCAGGTCTCTGGCTTATCATGTTTCCTTGGATTGCTCATAGCTGTCTGCCCTGAATCATTTGACAAAACTTAAAATAATTATGAAAAATTCCAAATATTCACCGGAGAGGGAAAGGACAATGAACTTAATTTTCTATTTTTGGGGATTTTGATACACAGTTTTTTCTTTTAAATGTTTTAGGTTAGACTCAAAGTGATGGGCTTCATCATGGTGTCTTCACACACATGTGTCATTGGACTGGGATTTCACATTCCCCTTCCCCAGCGGCACCCTCTGCCTCTACACCTTTCACGGTGCCCTTAAGATCTCTTCCTAGACTCTCATGATCCCATCCCAGCTTTGTGTCTTAAAAACGCACACCAATCACACGCACTAACAACCCCATATGATCTTAAATTTAGGCTCCAAATATAAGATAAAGCATGCCATTTTTTTGTTTGTTTGATTGGTTTTTGAGTTTTTAAGATAGGTTCTCTCTACATAACTTTGGCTGTCTTTGAACTTACAATGTAGGCCAGACTGGCCTCAAACTAGAAATCACCCTGCCCCTGCTACCTGAATGCTGGGGTTAAAGGCTTGTTCCACCACACGCAGAGCAGGCTATGTGTTTAAGTCTGGCTTATTTAATTTAACATAATGACCTTTGGTTCGACCAACTCTCCCTGTAAACGATGTGATTTGGGTATGTGCCGCCTTTCCTTTGCCCGTCTGTCTGTTGGTGGCCGTCTAAGCTGGTTCCACCTCCGTGATTTTGTGACCCATGCTGCGGTAAACGGAGATGGACAGGTGGGCTGAGCTTCGATGCATTTACCACCACCACATTTTCTCCTTCTTCTGAGATATTTTCAGGTAAATTCAGGCAGCCGTGCGACTTCTCCTCGATTTTATTAGATGTCTTCAGAATGGTAGTAATTTTCATGCGTATCAACATCACTTCAGATCTGCCGTTGATGGTGCAGTTCCTTGAGATCGTCTAAGTTTTTAAGAAAAAAATTCCAAGGTGGTCCCAAAAAAAAAAAAAAGCACCACTTCGAATAATGACCCCAAATAAGCAGCACACGTCAGCTCTGATGTCTCTCGGTCTTACCCAGGGCCAGGACTCCTGTCTCCTCTTTCGCTGGCACCCTTCACGTGTTGCAGAACCACCTCTCACATTGTCTGACTCACGCACGGTCTTTGTCTCCTTTTGGGGGTAGCTCCTTTCAGATTCTACTCTGTTACCTAGAAATAGAAATTAGCTTTAGAGGTTTGATTAAATTCAGTGCTGCCCTCCTTGCCCTTCCCCTCCTCTTCCCCTCCCCGTCTCTCTTCCTTCGCCTCTCCCCTACCTCCTCCTGCTCTTCTTTCCTTCTGAGCAGCTGTTTCCCTTGGTCACAGCCTGACCCTGCACCGCAGTCATTGTCAGTCTCGGGTAAACTCTGTTTGAATCCTTGACGACCATCACCCATACCCATCGTGTCACTAAGGCAGCAGCACACGTCAATGATAATTCTACCACTTCTGCCACATTTTCTGGTAGGACTTGACTGTAAAAGATCATTCTGGGGGATGGTGTAGAGACGGCTCATCATGTAAAGGCACTTGCCTGGTGACCTGAGTTTGATCCAGAAACCACATGATGGAGAGGCCAACTCCAGAAAGTTCTCCTCTGACCTCCATGTGCGTGCTGAGCGCAGGCATGCATGCAGACACGCCATGCACACACAGAATCGTTATATTTCGTCACCTCAGCCCATTTGGTGACCCTGGAATACAGGTTACAATGGAGAGGACAGTGCTCGGGCTCATAGTTTCATGATCCACCTACATTCTCATTCTTGAGGACTCGTCCCTTCCATTGCACATGTGAATAGGTTCCTTCCTGGGAACTGCTGTCAATCCTGTGAGCAGAATTAAACACTACTTGCTTCCCCTTTCCAGGACGGCTCCTTACCGCACCTACCAGCCCCCTGGTCTACCGGAAGTTCTAAGCTTTTTCACTCCGAGCGTCCCTTCATTTGGGCAGTGGGAGCAACACTGAAAGTGAATGGCAGACACAAGCTACCCTAAGCAAGTTTTGGGTCGCTTCACACCCCCCCCATCATTATTGTGTCTCTTTTCCCCTCTGGGGTAGTTTTATGACCTTGAATGTCTCTTAGAGTGTTCCTGTCCATTTTCAGAGTTTTAAAAATCGCCTTTCTCTTTTCCTTTGTAAAAAAAAAATCCATATATTATATTTGATCATATTATCTTCCCTCCCCCGATTCCTCCAAAATCCCACCACTCAACTTCCTGTTCATCTGAAAAATAAAAATGTAAGGGAAAAAAAGGCACACACACAAACTAAAACAGACAGACAGAAGGACTATGAAGCCCCTTTTGTGCTTTCCAACTGCTTCTGAGCATGAGCCCTGCCCTGGAGTACAGCTGATGTGCCCAGGGATGCTCCCTTAAAGAAAGCAGATTTCTCAGGACCAGCAGCTGCAAGTTTCAAAGTTTCCTAGCATGGGTTGGACTTAAATGGTGCTTGTGTAATTTCTTTTTAAAAGAAATATTGTATTCTTTTTTGTTTTGTTTTTTATTGATTTTATTGAGCTGTACATTTTTCTCTGCTCCCCTCCCTTCCTTCCCCCTTCAGTTTTCTCCCATGGTCCCCGTGCTCCCAATTTACTCAGGAGATCTTGTCTTTTTCTACTTTTCTTGTAGATTAGATCTATGTATGTCTCTCTTAGGAGCCTCATTGTTGTGTAGGTTCTCTGGGACTGTGATTTGTAGGCTGGTTTTCTTTGATGTCTAAAAACCACGTATGAGTGAGTACATATGATATTTGTCTCTCTGGGTCTGGGTTACCTCACTCAATATGATGTTTTCTAGATCCATCCATTTGCCTGAAAATTTCAAGATGCCATTATTTTTTCTGCTGTGTAGTACTCCATTGTGTAAA
>JAQHUG010000222.1:2977880-3003180 GCA_028555095.1 Dicrostonyx torquatus | reverse complement strand
CCTCAGAGAGAGAGGTGGGCGTGCCAGCCTCAGAGAGAGAGGTGGGCATACCAGCCTCAGAGAGAGAGGTGGGCGTGCCAGCCTCAGAGAGGTGGGCGTGCCAGGTCACAGAGGGATTATGTGAGCCAGCAAAGACAGTGTTGATTTCAATGTATTGGAGCAGAGGCAGGCAAAAGGTTATAAGAATTCGATTCTTGGAATGTCATTTATGTCACAGCAGTGCTTTGCGTGGTCCCTGGTAAGGGAAAGAGCAGAAACCTTTTCTGAGTGAAAGTTGATCAGTTTCACAATGGGGAGGGGAAGAGGGAGACTAAATATTTGCCAAATTGTGAAATGAATGGAGCAACGGGGACTCTGAAGTGGGTCATTTTAGATATTTGAAATTCTTCGGTGACAGAAAGCTGGGATTATATATGCTGCCCTCCCCCCTTTTTTTGAGACAGGCTACCTGCTACATGGCTGAGGATGATTCCCAAATCCTGGCCGGTCTGCTTCTATCTCCCAAACGTTGAGATGATAGGTGTGTATGGCCACACAAGGTTCTTGCAGGGCTGGGCCTTGAACTCTGGGATGTGTGTGCGTGCTAGGCATGCTACGAACTGAGCACCAGCCATCACACCTTCTTCTCGAGGGTGGCCAGCTGTCACATGTCGCTCTTGATGGCCATGCTGTTTGAGAAGGGACAGGTCCAGGTCTGAGCTAGCCCAGTGATGGAGAAAGACTGACTCCGTTGACAAGGGACAGGTCCAGGTCTGAGCTAGCCCAGTGATGGAGAAAGACTGACTCCGTGTGAGAGCGGGAGCCAGATGGAGTGGGTTGGGTTCCGTTCCCAGCTTTGTCATGCCCTTGCTTGGTCATGGTGATATTAGTCTCTTAAACTTTGTTTGAGCCAGGACAAGTGGGATGCGAGTAGGATCCGCATTATTGAGTGCCATGAGCGTTGACTGCAGTCATTCATCTAGAACAGTTAGAATGGTATCAGAGAAAACCCCCAGTGTCTCCTCAGTGCAGGTCAAAGGTTTTCCCAGTGCCGCCATTACAAAGGCCTTCCTAGGTTCTTCTGAAATTCTGTGACGTCAATCCTTGGCTCTCTTTCATCTCCTTCCTGGGATTTTAGGGTAATGCTGATAGTGAAACGATACAGAGAAACCTAGTTTTTCTTTTTAATTTTAAGCAGCTCAAGTAAAACCTGCTCTTTTTTTTTTAACCTAGGGAAGCTGGGAAATACATATTCAGTAAGTAAGGCTGAGGAGAGAGTGATAGTCATTTGGCAGACAATTCTGATCCAAATACATCTTATTAATTTTCCTTCCTGATTGACTCCGCTGGAGACTTGCGTGCGTGAGCATACCTTCAGTTCTTACACCACAACTGGTGTCATTTATGTCCCTTCCTTGTCCTCCTGGAACTGTCTTTGGTGTCTTTGCAATGGTCAGCATGTCTGTGGTATCATCTGTAACAGCTTCCTCTAGTATGAAGGCCGTGATGGCTCAGTGTCCCGAGGTACCCCATGCTTCATGGCACTTGCCTGAAGCACTGTAGGGGGTGATGCACTCTTGTCCCTCTGGAAGAAGCCAGCAGGACAAGTATCATCACAAAGAACAATGTGTAAAGCAATAAACCCAGCCTGGGGGCTCTGACTCCGGTGCAGTTAGAAGTTTGATCTCTGGTAGCTCGGCTTGCCCGGCGCGTTCTCTGGAGGAGGCTCTCTGCCTCTATTTTCATGAAGATGCTGAGGTTTAGATGTGAGGACGTGGTTAGAATCGAGTGATAGAATCCAGACTGGAGGCCTTTGAGGGTGTGGCTTGTCGCTCCTTTCCAACTCTTAAATAATTCTGAACATTTTAACCAGCCAAAGAGAAGACTCCCTCTGGCCTTTCTGTCTGTTTCTCTTCTTTCCTCATTGCTGTTCCCAGTAGCGTTACATAAGTCACCTGGAAAGTGGTCAGCTTGGCTGCCCCGAGCCCGACAGCCAGAATATCTAGACATTCACATAATCTGATGCAGCAGTAAAGCTGGCTACTTTGGGGCTGCACAGGAAGAATTGGGAGGAATGTGTTAACTTCATTTAAATATAAAGATGATATTTCAAGCGAGTGGCTCTTTTGCTAATTACTGTGCCTTCCCAGTAGTTGGAGCCAAAAAGGACAGAGGCAAGTCACGTGTCTAGAGACGGGTAGCTCAGTTCGGTGTTTTGCAGAAGGGTTTGAGTAGACTGGGAGGACACACTTCATATTTAAGCAGTCTTTGTACATCCCCGCCCCACTTCTGGGAGTTACTAGGAGATGAGCAGATATTGTCAGCAAAGTTCTAATTCCGTCCCCCACCCCACCCCCGACCTTTGCCTCCCATCAAGGAATCAGGGGCCTGAAGTCTTTCACTTTTCTTTTGAGATTAGACTATTCAACTTCATTCCCGTGTGACCAGCTTGGATCATTGTGACGTATTTAACTGAGTTCATGAGTTAGTGGGGACCCCTTCCTCATATTCATTCTAACTGTAGTGTAAACATTTGCAGTAATATATGGCACTAAGAAATTACCCAGAATCAAACATAAAATTCCTCAAAATCCAAAACTTGCCTCTTCCTATGCTACAGAAGAACTCTTAGATGTTCCCACCATGAGGTCTCGCCTTCAGGTCCACAATCTTTGGCCTGCCACACCCTTTGCATTCCCGTGATTTATCGTGTCTCGAAGGCATACTTCTCTGGTTCTGTTCATCAGTCATTAGTGATTCACAAGTGGGGCAGTTTTAGAGGGTGCATGTCATGAGACATTTCCAAAACTTAAAAATTCAACCCCTTGACACGAAACCAGAATCATCTTGTCAGCGTTTAATGTCTCTGTGATGAAAACCATCCTAAAATAAAACTACTTCACTCCAATGAGAAAGCAGCCGGCATCTAGATTTCGTGTTGGTCAATGTTTTTTTTTTTCTAGAACTTTCTGGACTTCTCTAGAGGGGGGTTGTGAGGGCTGTTTTATAGCTTATATTTTCTCAATGCCTTGAGTGTTTCCGTGACTCCTTTGTAGTTCTCTGTGACGGAAGAGGCAGCAGGAGCCAGCGGGCTCCCAGTCTGACCTTCAACTCTGTGGAGACTTCCTGGGGCATAGCTTCCCTTGACTGTGCTGTTGCCAATAGCCTGGATCATGACTTACCTTTGGACCGTGCCCACAGACAATATCTTTATAAGTCACAGAAAACGAGACATGTGGGCACTTCTTTAGCTGCTGCAAACTGAACCACTGTTAAAGTCACTGTTTCTTTAGACAGTGCCAGGTAATAGCAATATGGCTGCCAAACGGTGGCGGTTCACTGATAATAAGGGATTTTAACTCAGAGTGGCTGAAGAGAGAACGGAGACTGCGACTCACAGTTCTGTCATGGAGCCAAAGAATAAAATAACTTAATTCTGTGGTGTGGCAGATTGAGCCCACGGCCTGATAGGCGCAAGCCAAGTGCTCTATCAGCAAGTTACACCCTTGGCCCTAAAATGACTTAAAACTGATAGAACACGCAATGGCAAACCTCACACTCACGACACTGAAATTATATATGTGTGTGTATATACATAGCACGCATGTGACACACATATATACAGTAATAAATGTATTAAACTATATTAAACAATTGATTTGGGCCAAGTTCCCTTTAGAATTTTTCTCTATAGCAGAATGGCTAGGGCACGGTCCTTTCCTGCTTCTACCCTGTCTTGTGCTGTAGGGTTGGTGACATACTAGAGCTGCATGGACATAGAGTTCTGTTACAGGGCATTAATCCTTAGGATGCTGTACACTGAGGTATGTATGTAATTCCCTTCCTTCTTTTTCATATTTTTTTTCAGACAGAAAGGACTTTGTGCAGCTGTGGCTGACCTTTAATTTCTGGTCCTCTGCCTCCGTTTGCCAAGTAGAGGGCATATGTATGACCTCAGATTACCTCCATGACAAGAACATGCAACAGAGAACGTGGGTTATGTTTGCCACGGTGTATGTGTGCCGCCATATTTAATTGCAATTCTTTTCATTTTCCTTCTGTCCTTCCTTCCTCCATTGATGTTGGACTCCCCTCTGTAGGTTATGAATATGTTTTATTATCATTGGTTATTAAAGAAGCTATTTCAGCCAATGGCTTAGTAGATTAAAGCCAGGCGGGAAATCCAAATGGACAAAGAGAGAAAGTAGGCAGAGTCAGGGAGATTCCATGTAGCTGCCAGAGGAGAAAGGCATCAGCCACCAGCCAGAACCTTACTGGTAGGCCACAGCCTCATGGCGATACACAGACTAATAAAAAATGGGTTAATTTAAGTTGTAAGAGTGAGCTAAAAATGTGTCTAAACTATTGGCCAAACAATGTTGTAATTTATATAGTTTCTGTGTTATTATTCTGGTCTGGGTGGCCGGAAAATAAATGGTCTCTGCCTACTCTCCCTCCCTCCCTGTCTTCTCTCCCTCCCTCTCTTCCTCCCTCCTTCCCATCATCCCTCCCTCCTGTCCTCCCTCTCTTCCTTCCTTCCTTTACTCCCTCATTCTTCTGGTGGTACTAGGAATTGAATTCAGAACCTCATCCATGCTGGGCAAGCCATTCCATACTGAGCTGTATTCCTAGTCCACAATTCTTTTCTGGAAAACATGCTATTTCCAGGAAGAGATGAAGTGACATCCAGAGAGCTGGGTCCTCATCTGTGATGGAGGCTCTTCTGTATATACATCTTACAACTTCCTTAGGTCTCAGTTTCCCCCATAAACGGTGGCAATCCTAACCCATGTTCTTCTTTGTCAAGCCTGAAGTTATCTTCATCATGGGTAGGGGATATTGGTAGATCCTGTTTTCTCTTCCTACGAAATGAATGTGTCCTCTGACAATTTCCCACATGTACATAGTGCATTCTGGCCGCACTCATCCCTTTTACCCATGCGTACCCCCATTCCCATCGACTCCCCACTCCTCCCACTAAATCCCTGTCTTAGCTCCATGTCCTTCTGTGTCATGTGCTTGGCCTTGTGACTGCTGGCTTTAATCAGGGCTGCTCTTCTGGACATGAGTGTGAAGTGTCCACTCAGACAGGAGTAACTCACCCATAAGTGACTCCCTCGGTTGCCCGAGGCAGGACTACTCCACTCTCTACTCCCCATCTATGACTGGATTTGCTGGTTCAGCCTTGACAACTGCAGGTATTGTGATTTAACGGTATCCTGACCATAGGACGCCACAAGATGACATTTCCCAGTCCTCTTTGTCATTGTCTATCTCCTACATTCTCTCTGCTCCCCTGTGATAGTCCATGAGCCTTGGGGTGATACGGGCATCCTATTTAAGACTGAATAGCCAACAGTCACTTTTTGTCACTGCCTTGATGAGCCCTGAGTCTCTGTATTGACTGAGGTTCTCTGTAAAGCCAAGTTCCTTTGACCCAGGCTGAGGACAGTGCTCTATGGATATCAGTATAAGTAATTAGTAGGCAGAATGTGACAGTATGTTCATTTGGCAAGACAAAAGTGGTAGGTTTACTTTTGTGTCTGTGGCCTCCACAGTCATGGGCTTCTGACCAGATCCATATTATGAGGCATGAACTCTGTTGTATGGATCAGGTCTCAACCAGTTGGTTACCCTGGAAACTATTGTGGTTGCCCATTGGGTAGTCATACCACTGTTGCTCCAGCCAACATGACTTGCCTGCCACGCTGAATGCCATCATCTTTGAAGAGTCACGTCCTCTTCCATTCTTTAAATTCACAGCAGAAGAAGTTATCAATAAGTACAAGGATTTCCACGATTTAGTGATGTTGAGGCATCACTGATGGTGACTTTTTAAACAATCCTTTTATTTCACAAAGCAGTCCTGAAGTAGCGTTTCTCATGCCGTACGGTTAGCTTCCCCTGTAACTGACATCCTACCGAAGGGTCATGACTAACAAATCAGTGCTAATTCATTCATCTCGGTTGACTTCCAGACTCTGCTCTCGTCCTCAGGTTTTCCCCTTCACATCCGGAACTTTCTGCTCCAGAGTCTTAGATTTCATTTAATATCCTATTTCTTGGGCTGTTCTTGACTGTGATACTTTTCTGACTTTCTTTGTTGACTTTGATGATGTTGAAGACTTCTGACACTGGCTTTGAACCAGAGACTTGAAGTTTGCTCGTTAGAAGAGAATTATCAGAGGTTCACTGTCCCACCCACAAATTAAACCCCCACAGTACAGAAAGAATATACCTTCTTGGCCTCATCAAAATTGAAGCCTGTCTAGTAAATCAGTTTCAAAGGACGATCAAGGGATCTGATGTTGAAAAAGGCCATAATACATTATCAGGTGTACTCATGGCAATTAAGATGCTTAATGAGCCCAGGTGTCCTTGCTCAGTTCCACCCTCCTACTGCACACTTATGACTGGTGCACACGTACACTGACAACAATTCTGGTTAGCTGCTCAAGACCCATGAAATATCCAGTTGATTTAAATTCTATTATTCAAGGTGGGGGGTGTCCCCTGAGGTTCCCTCTCAACTAAAGAGTTATTGGCAGGTGCGAGTGACTCAATTTTTTGGGGGGGATAGTGGCCACTGGTGGCCTTCTCGTGGTCTGGCAGATGATGGCTTTATACCCATATGCACACAGGCAATGTTAATTTGACTCAGTGGATTATAAGATTAAAAGGCATGAAATTGGGAGGAAGATATGTTGGAGGAGTCCTAGGGAGATGGTTGGAGGGAAGTAAGTAAGGGGGGATAACTATGATCAAGATACATTGTCTACATATATGAAATACTAATAAAAATATTATTAAAATACTGAAGAAAAGAAGTATAAAAACCATTGGAGGCATTTATGTATATCTTTGGCGCAGGACAATCATCTATATTCTGTCAATTACGTTTTAAATAAACACTGATTGGCCAGTAGCCAGGCAGGAAGTATAGATGGGACAACAAGACAGGAAGTAGAGGCAGGTCAATGAGAACAGGAGAATTCTGGGAAGGAGGAAGCCCATTCGTCCCCAGTCCTGCCCAGACACAGAAGGAGAAAAATTTGACCTACACTGCTGAAAAAGGGACCAAGCCATGTGGCTAACATAGATAGGAATAATGGGAATAATATAAGTTATAAGAGTTAATAAGAAGCCTGAGCTAATGGGCCAATCAGTTTATCATTAATATAGACCTCTGTGTGATTTCTTTGGGGCTAAACGGCTGTGGGACCTGGTTGGGAGGACAGAAAACCCCAACAACATGTATCATTTTTGTTCATTGTTTCTTAGAAGCATTTAGTGCATACATAGAACTCTCTAGCTTAAGCCTAAACTCAGGAGACCTTGTACATAGCATTGAATCTAAGTGATCTAGCAGCCCCTTTTTTTCCAGAAGATGCCAATTTTCATCACAAGTATCAAGAACAAAACATCCACACATCCCTTGTAGACAGTGAAGGAACTTGGTACCTTCAGCGCGTAGCCTCCCTCATCCACAGGGAGCTAGCTGCCTGTAAGTGTTCATTATTGTGAGTGCCCATTTCTTTTCATACTTGACAAGACTGAGCCATTAACTTTACAAAGTAACTTTTTCCAAGCTTATGAAGTGATTATGTCTCGTCATTTTGGGATCATTATTGGTCCTGTGTTTATGCCCTGGGATCCACCTTTCACTTCTTGCAGTGACCTAGTTTTGCTCTGCTTCTCAAGTCAGAGAAGTTTGGTGTTTGCATTACTTTAGGCAAGGTATTTCCTTTGGGGAGAATTAGTTGTTTTCTGTTGTACGCAAAAAGGTGAGGCTTTTCAGTTCTGACTTTGAGGTCGCTGTACAAATCTCGCGACACTTGGGCTGAGCTACGGAGCCCCTTTAACCCGGTCTGAAGTAGATGGGTTCATAGGCAGGAAAGGCCAATGGCAGATCCAGCAACCTTCCTGTTTCCGTCTGAGTGAGTGTAGCATGCTAAAGGATTTCATGAAGACGAAACCTTGGAGGGACATGTCTACCTGCTTGCAGCTGTATCTTTAGCCAAACTTGTTTCTATGTTTATACTTCATTGACTCAAAGCAATTAAATGGAGTGAGGAGTGTGGGTTCTGAGCATGGTGAGGGCATTTGGAACATGTGTTGACTTGTTGGCTCACGTTTACCTCAACAACAACAACAAAACCCAGACGTGTTAGGCGTGTAAAGCAGCAAATCTCTCCAGTAATGAAGGGAAAAGCAACTTGGTTTTTGCATCAGGAGAAAGAAAGATGTTCTAGTTGTTTTTATTCACTTATTTATTTAGTCAACTTGATGCAAACCAGAGTCATCTGGGAGGTGGGAACCTCAGTGGAGGAAATCCTCCCACCACGATGCCCATAGGCAAGTCTGTGAGGGATTTCCTTGATTCATGATTGATGTGGGAAGTCCCAGCCCATTGTGGGTGGTGCCATCCTGGGACAGGGGGTAGAAGAAAGCAGGCTGAGCGATCCATGATGAACAAGCCAGTAAGCAGCGTTCCTCTACTGTCTTCAGTCCCCGTCTGCAGGTTCTGGCCTCTGACTTTTCTCAGTGAAGGAGTGTGACCTGAAGGGGAAATAAGTCCTTTCCTCTCCAAGGTGCTTTTGGTCATGGTGGTCAGCACAACAGAATGGTGACTGAGTCTGTCTTGTGCAGACTTTGGGGCATGGTGGTCAGCACAACAGAACGGTGACTGAGTCTGTCACGTGCAGACTTTGGGGATGACATGAGGCTTGTTCGCGTGCTGTATTGTGGTAGCTTGGACCCTGTCTGAGATCTCCGTTTCTACACAGATCTCACTCCTCATCCTTTCCCCAGATTTAGACTACCTCACTTTCCTTCAGACTCTACTCCGTGAGTATAAGGTGTTGTCTGAGGTTTCTGTCCTGCCCGGTTCCCGCAGTTGTTAAGTCCCAAAGAAATCACACAGAGGTCTATATTAGTTATAAACTGATCGGCCTAGTAGCTCAGACTTCTTGTTAACTCTTATAACTTATGATAGTCCATAATTCTTGTCTGAGTTAGCCATGTGGCTCAGTACCCTTTTTGGTGAGGCAGTCACATCTTATTTCCTCTGTGGCTAAATCATGACTGCAGAATGAACTTCCCTCTTCCCAGAATTTGCATTGTCCCGCCTCTACTTCCTGCCTGGTCACCCTGCCTATACTTTCTGCCTGGCTACTGGCAGCATTTATTTAAAATATAAGTGACAGGGTACAGACCATTTTTCCATAGCAATAAAGGTTAATCCTCTCATCACCACACCCAGATTCAGACACGTTCATGGAAGCATACCTCTGGATGTTTCCAGAAAGGTTTCCCTGCAGAGGAAAGACCCATATGAAATGCTTGTGTCCCCCTTGGGTGGGGACACAGATTGAAGAAAACGGAGGAAGGGAGCTGAGTACCAGCATTCCTGACTAGGGAGCAATTAGACCAAGCAGTCCACACTTCCACCAGCCGTCCCTCTCTCCCAGGATAGACTTGACCTCTCTGGACTGGGAGCCAAGAAAACCACACTCTCATAAGTAGTTTCTTGTCAGGTAATTGGTCATGAGAAAGTGTTCAAGGTTCATGTAAACATGCTCAATCAGGGTGCAAACAGGGCCTGGAAGGGGAAGGGTTATGTTGGGTTTGGTTGATTGATTGGCCTTTTATGATTGACTTTAGGATGGAAAGAATGGAACCTGGCCTTTCTTACCTCTTTATACTTGGATTGCGGCAGCCCTTTTAGTGTCTTGTTACTTCTGGAAAGTCCTCTTTGAGAGAATAATATTATTTTTAGCTCTGTGTTTTTAAAAACTTGGTCCTGCTGTTTAAGTTAAAATAGACACAAAGCGCTTTGAATGTGCCCCGTTACTAGTGAGGTCTGGGAAATGAGCAGCAGACAGCAAAGAGGAAATGATTGTGTCCCTAGTCCCACTGTGGGTATTTACACAGATCCTGGGCTTCTCCACGGATCTCCAAACTCGCCCACATAACACCGCCTCACAAATAGGGAGTGTGTGGCAAACACAGCCTGATTTTCCATGAATATGTTCCCAGTGAAGCGATGAGCAGACCGTGAAACCAATTGTCTTTTAGTTGTAGTCTCCTCCGCAAGTGTGTGTGTCGGGGGGAATGGCTAGTGTTTGAGCCACATTTGGGCACACTGGCTTCATACCTGTTTCAAAAGATTCTCTGTGATAAAGCAACAGTCTAATTTATTTTACAGTAAGTGGAGGGGAAAAGGTGTTTAAAAGTTCTATAGAACTGGTTCATCCCCTTCCTTTGAATGCATAGGGTCCATCTTGTGAACAATCTGGGGAAATTACAAGGCGAAATCCCAGGCATTACTTGTTGCCTATGAGAACTCCATGCCAAGTTTCGATAAAAATTCAAGTCCCTGCTAGGTGGCTTGAGAGGAAACCAAGTCAAGAAGAGCTCACAGATGAAGGAATTGCCACTCATATATGGTCTTAGTACACGCTCCCTGTTATGCTGGGGTCTTCCAGGACCACAAGGCAGTGTACTAGGTACGAAATGCCCCGTGAGCTCCAAAGAAGTTTACTGGCATTGTGTCTTCCTTGTGTCTGTGTGGGCAGCGCTTGGGGACCATAAAGCCAGGTATCTTTGCGTACGACATTAAAACTAGAGAGGATGTGAGGGGCATTCGTGAGTGAGCTTCTCCTTAGGCAGAAACCCCAATGTGCAGTTAGCAGAGTCTGAAAGGGGACCCAACCCAGTTGATGGGGAAGAGAAAAAGAAAGGCAAATCTTGACTCTCTGTCACAGAGTCATTAGCTCTGAGATGTGTCCTGGTTCCTATCCTTGGAAGTACGACAAACTCATCAGCTGGAAGCAGTCAGATCCTAGTTGGGAAGTTTCTCCAAGACGAGAAATCTATCAGTGAACTAAATAAGGCAGTGGCAGGAACTCCTGCACACTCCCAGCTGGCTGCAAACAGGAAGGCTTTCTGTCAAGTGAAATAGCCAGTATCTTTAATTACACGCGGGATCTCCTTTCCTATTTGTTCTTCTTTTCTTCAATGCCCACTCTTCAACAGTGAGGTCTCCAGCCATTACTGAACAGCCTCCCACAGGCCCACCCTGGCCCAGTATTGTGAGAATCATGGGAGGAGAGGATCCAAACAGATCTGCTTACTCAGATAAGGAACCCACACCAGACCAGAGTAACAATGGCACCAAAGTCCAACCTAGAACCTGAGAGTTTTATTGAAATTATTAACATGGGCACGTGTAATAACCAGCTGCCTTACTGAAAAACCCATCCGCACATGGGTGAAGACACGGGTCGACGCATCCCTGCCACCCTGTAAGGCCTCGAGACTGTCGCTAGGCAGCCTGACTGGTGAGTGTCTGCTCCCTGGACAGTTTCTACAGCCTTGGCGCAGGCTCGCATATGTTTCAGGTCTCCTAGACCTGTGATGTTGCTTAGCTCCCTCTCCCAGGTCTCCCATCCCCCTTCCTTCAAAGGAAATGGCTCCACACACCCAGAGGAGTGGGAGCAGACCCCACCACAGCCCAAGAGACCCTCCCACATGCCCTTCTTTCTCACTTGACAGAGATAGCCCAGGAAGCCTCTCCTTCAGTCTTACGTATAGCCTGATACTGGACTCGGAGAGCTGAATGTCTCCACTGTGGGCTCTAGGAAGAGAGGCTTCTAACTTCCTTACCAGAGTCACGTGGGAGGAGCTGCTGAGAACTGCTGAGGACCTGGGTGTAGACATCACTGCCGTCTCCCTTAAGAGATGTGGACATCTGGGTGTCCATGCAAAGGTCGTGGGAGGCCAGAGGGCGTTCACGTTGTTCCTTTAAGTTAGGTCTTCAGCGCAAACTGTTTTCAATGCTTGCCAGGAAGAATGAATGACCTTTAATAACTCAAGTGGTGCATTAACCGGAGGAACACGGTTTGCTCCAATCTCCTCCCTCCCTGGCTTTAAGTGTCTTCTAGAATAGTTTTTAAAAATAAAGAACGCTTCCAGTCCCTGATGGTGGAAGTTAACTCGGGGGCTTGACTTTGGGAATTTTATATATTATGTTAATGCTACTGAATGTCACTGACCTAATACCCCCTCCACACTTTGGAACGTGTTGGGAGCAGTCTGGATGTGATTATTTACTGAGCATGGACTTTAAAGGGACCTCGGTGAGATCTGTGGCTGGGGTTACAGGGCAGCTTTAAAGTATTAGCCGTTCTGACTCGTGGCAGAGCAAGTGGTTAGATATCGAATAGTTTCCGAATTAAATCCAGAAGTTTATCATCAAATGTAACCACAGACTTGGGGACAATGTAGATCTCCTTGCTCATGCATTGGTCCAATGCACCTGTATCTGGGGTCTTGACAATTTGTTGTAACCAATAAACAGGTGGGTGGTGGTGGCGCACGCCTTTAATCCCAGCACTCGGGAGGCAGAGGCAGGCGGATCTCTGTGAGTTTGAGGCCAGCCTGGGCTATAAGAGCTAGTTCCAGGACAGGCTCCAAAGCCACAGAGAAACCCTGCCTTGAAGAACCAAAAAAAAAAAAAAACCTAAAAATAAAAACAATAGAACATGTTCTATAGAGTAAGAATTGAGGACTTTAAAAATATTTTTATTTTGTAGGGATGAGTGTTTTGCCTGTGTGTTTGTCATTATACCACACATGTGTGTGATCCCTGTGGAGCTCAGAAGGTGGTATTTGGTAGCCTGGAATTGGAAGTAAAGATGGTTGTGAGCCACCATGTGGGTGCTGGGCATTGAATACAGTTCCTCCGCAAGAGCAGCAAGTGGTCCTACCCCTGAGCCTCTCTCCAGCCAGGCTCAGTCTGGAAATGACTTCAGGTGCCTGGTGCTGCTGGGCTGCAAACCAATTTAATGTTTTTTTAAGATTTATACATTGGATGCCTATGTGAGTCGTGCTGTGACGTCCAGAAGAGGGCGCCAGAGATCCTGGATCTGGAATTATCCATGGTTGTGAGCCACCATGTGGGTGCTTGGAATCCAACTGTACATCCTCTGGAAGAGCAGTCAGCGCTCTAACCACCGAACCCTCTCTCCAGCCCCAGAGAGGACTTAACAAAACAAACACAAACTTCTAAATAACAGCAGTCAGCTTAAGCCCCACTCGCCTAGATTGATATTGAATCATTCCATTGTCTGCATAGATTTTTTTCTCTTTTCAAATTCTACATCTTTTGACAGTTTGGCAAGCTAAAAACTAAATATTTTAGCTTCACTCTAGGGAAATGCAACTGATTTCGCTTCTTTCTACTGTGTTTGAATTGGGAGATAAAAATGCCCCTCGTTCCTGCTAGGAGACGAGGCTGAGAGCCCAGCCCTTATCTCTCCTGTTTCCTGAGCAGGGAATGTACCGGCTCCTAATGTCATCCTGACTCGCAGACTCTGTTTGTGCTTCCTTGGCAGTCGGAGGGGATGCTGGCTACCAGAAGTCTGGTCGAGCATGCAGTTACTCATCCTCTGGCATCTGCTGCTCTAGTATGGCAGGCGAGAGGAGTCATGATGAGAACTTGTTTGAATGGGATCCAGAATCCGGCATGTAACACCCTTCCCTTGGACATGTAGCTGCAGAAAATAAATGCCGGAGATGATTTTGGTCACTCTTGAATGGCCTTTCACAAAGTGGAGGATTAAGGAGGATTTTTTAACTTGCATATATTTTTTTTAAATGAAGAAATAGATGATGGAGAATATTCAAAGGAAATTAGGCAAATGTTTCTCTATTTGCTATCTGGTATCTTACATGTCTTTCATGAATTTTCACAGACTAGTCTACCTCGAGATGATCTCTCTCATCTCTAGCCACCTTATGGTATTTACTTACTGTTTTTGTTAATAAAAAGAAACAACTTATGACATTTAGAGAATGTCAATTAAGTTTCAAAGAGAAAAAATTTATAAAGAAACATTTTATACCTAAAAGTTTTATTAATTACTTGAGAATTTTATGCAGTGTATTTTGCTCATATTCATCCCTACCTCCCCCTTCAGCCCCTCTCAGATCCCCCTTCACTTACTTACTCCTCCCAACTAGGTTTCCTCATTTAAAAAAAAAAAGTTAATAATCCGTTGACTCCAATTTGTACTTCTGGGTGTGGGGGTTATGCACTGATATGTGGGCATGGGATGCTTCCCCTCAAGTTGTTGGTCAAAGGTGTCCCCCAAAATGTAGGCTAGGCTATTGTTCTTGGTTGTCTACTAGGGGCTGATATGAGACCCCATTGCTAAAAAGACCATGGATATCGGTTACAGTAGAAGGAAAACTTGAGTTGCTACTGACTGAGAAGCGGCTTGTTCTTAGAGGACTGGAAGGAGACATCCAGGCTTCTGGTGGAAGGGAGCCACCACAGTGTTACCCACCTGTGAAGGGCAGTAACTACCGGCATCTCAAGATATGCCCATGGGCTCAATAGTAGCGTGAATTCGTGATGGGGAAGCCAACGACTTTCTGCACTTGTTTGTAGGTGAACACAGTCAAGAATTTCCTTTTGCTTTCTTTCTACATGATTGGGAAAACTGTAATATTTTAAATGAGCAATTAGCGGACTTTTCTTACTGGTAGGATGCTGGTTGCTAAGATGGTTAATTTTTTTAAAAATAAATGATTGATCTAGCGAAAAAAGTTTATTGACTATTTTTACCTTGGTGACTTATAGGCAGCTGTGTTTGGTTTTCATTTTAAATGCCAACATAGACTAATGTATGTTTTATTACCCGTCTTCTTTTTTTCCATTCTCATTCTTTTAAAAATGCTTTATATTACATTGTGTTTGTGTGTGTGGAAGGCATGTCATGGATGTCATGGTGCATGTGGGGAGGTCACAGGACAACCTGCAGTCAGTTCTCTCCTTCCAGCATGTGGGTCCTGCGGGTCAAACCCAATAGTCATACTTGAGTGTAAGCCGTTTTGCTCACTTTGCCATTTTCCTAGCTGTCGTCCTTTTATTTTTCTTATTAAAACACGCTTTAAGTTAGTTTTTCAATCAGCATAAAGATAATGGGTTTCATGGGGCATTTGCATATATATATATATGAGTCACTCCCTCCCCTGTGCCTCCTGCCCCACTCACTCTGTCTGGTTCCTTTCGCTTCTCGGTCACCACTTCTGCTTTCCTGCCGTAGATCTTCAGCTCACACGCCCCGCCATTTGTTTAAACGTTTCTGGACGAGGAGATGGATACATTTGAGATGGTGTTTTTAGGCATTAGCAAGATATTGTCAATGACATTGAAAGTCATGCCACTAAAGCCAAAGAAAGGTGGTGACATGGATTAATCTGACAACAGAATGGAAACTTCCAGGATCTTGCCAGAGAGTTGTCTCTCTTGTGATACATACCCCACCTTCTGGGTGAGCTCCCTGCTCAGAGATGGTACATTTGAAGGGTTGTGTCTCTTGTGGTATACACCCCACCTTCTGGGTGAGCTTCCTGCTGGGGGATGGGTACATTGGAAGGACTTTCCAGGTTGGGATGAATTATCTCTGTGTGGCTGACAGCCTCCGAGTTCAGATTCTTCCCATCAGGATGGCTGACAGGTCACTGCTGTGAGGATCAACAGAAAGTCTCTCCCTGTTAAACAAGATAGCAAACACGTGTTTATAAGGAAAAGGCCTCTGGTTAGTAGAGTGAGAGTGAGCTAATATTGTTGAATTATTAAAGCTATTACGGTTGTCCTCAAATTTAATGTGAAACGTGGAATGGCCAGCCAAAAGGCCATCATACCTGTATGGACCAGTACTTTATTCAAAATACCTTATTCTGAACTAATTTGATACTACACCGTAAAGGAATTACAGAGACCAAACGGATGCTGATGTGACTTGCGGACTATCCAGGAGCAGAGGAGCTCCAGGGCGGCTCTGGGAGCAAGAGTTCCGGTACACCTTGGTAGAATAGAATTTCTGCTGTGAGGTCATGTTAGGGGCCAGGTATAGGCTCAGTCTAAGGCTGTGGATCTCAGCCTTCCCAAGCTACAACCCTTTAATACAGTTCCTCATGTTGTGGTGAGCCCAACCATAAAATCATTTTTATTGCTACTTCATAACTGTAATCTTGCTGCTGTTATGAACTGTAATGTAAATAGCAGATATGTAGGGTATCTAATATGTGGCCCCTGTGACAGGGTCATTCAACCCCCAAAGGGGTCATGACCCACAGATTGAGAACCACGGGTGGACAGAGAGGCTTTTATTGTCACTGCTAAGCCGGGAGTGGGCTGTTGCTGGAAATAGTGGCTTCCCAAACACAGTCACTGGCACTAAACCAATCACTTGAGTTGTTGGAGAAAGAGCTCACACCTGACAGTGGTTAGCCATGCTACTTCAGAGCCTGCCCAGGAGTGGAGGTCTTGAGTTTTGCATTGTTTGTTGAAAGTTGCTGTCAGCTTATTAAAACACTGAATTTCAAAACATAATTATAGCAGGGCAGGGCGGTGCATGCCTGTAATCCCAGGATGTGGGAGGTGGAGACAGAAGGGTCAGGTGTTCAAGCCCAGCTTCAGCTAGATGACAGGAGTGAGAGCAGCCTGGACTACAGGGAACTCTTTGAGACAACAGCAAAGACGAGAAAACATAATTGTAAAAACTGCCAGTCTCCCTGGGAGGTGTCCCGTGTGTGCGCGCACACGTGTGGATGTGCCGTGATGCCATAATTGTAAAAACTGCCAGTCTCCCTGGGAGGTGTCCCGTGTGTGCACGCACGTGTGGATGTGCCGTGATGCCATAATTGTAAAAACTGCCAGTCTCCCTGGGAGGTGTCCCGTGTTTGCGCACACACGTGTGGACGTGCCGTGGTGCAATAATTGTAAAAACTGCCAGTCTCCCTGGGAAGTGTCCCATGTGTGCGCACACGCATGTGGACGTGCCCTGGTGCATTACTGAAGGCAGCGAATGATAGCCACCAGAAAGGCCTGCTTGCTTTGGGTAGACAGCAAGAGAGAGAGAAATACTTCCAGGTAGAGCGGATGGGTGGCGCCGAACGTTTTTAACCCTGTTGTATGGATAGGTGTGCATTTTAGATACATTGCCTCTGATCATCCCAGCAAATGAGAAAGGGGGTTGTAACGGCACATGTTACATAGATTAAAACCCAAGTACAGAGAGGTCGCCATGCACAGAGTCAGCGGCAGAGCCAGCTGTGCCCCGCAGGCTTTCTGGCGTGGTCTGTCTGTGTCCCACTGCTACAGCCGTTGGTCTCACTAACAGTGTGTTTGGACGGTTTTGCGCTTTCGGCACCAATTCCGAGCTACTTACATCCTAATCCGAGCTACTGGTGAAGTTATCTTTTTTAATAGCCTCCAAGATTGTAGTTTTGATTATAAGGGCTAGAAAAATCTTGGAATTGTTTCTCAATTTCCAAGCCAAGAACCCGCCCAAATGTTATTTTAATTATCTGGCCTGTGTTCTCGTTATTGTTTGTTGGGATGTGGGATTCACATTTTTCTGTCTTCATTCTGCGGCACTGTGTTATTAGTGTTCTGTTGAATAACTTGTGTGAGCTCCCTCTGCTCTTCGACGTGAACATGTGTCAGCGGCTCCGAGCAGGCCACTTCTCCATCCTCAGACTCTCTTGCTCTTGTCCTAGCCGCCAGACTCCGTGAACGCTCCCTAGAAACTCAGACTCTGTGTCTGCTTCAGATCTCTTCCTTCTTGTACAAAAATATGTAATTCCTACACATTTTAAAAGTGGTGTCCTATAAATGGCCTGTATTATTTAATCTTATCATTTGTATATTTCCAATGCTAAATTTAATGTGTGTGAGGGGATATGTGTGTGTGTTCGTGTGTGTGTGTGTGTGTGTGTTCATGTGAGTGCATGTGTATGTGTAGGTCCACACTCACACATGTGGAGGCCAGAGTGACCTCAGATGTCTTCCTTGCTCACCGTCCTCCTTATTGTTTGACACGGGGCCTTTCCGTGACCTTGGAGCTCACGGAGTTAGCAAGAGTAGCGAGCTGGAAAGTGGGCCTCAGGAATCCCCCTGTCTCTGCCTCCCCAGCACCAGAGAGACGGGCTGAACTGCATGCCTGCACTTTTTAAACATGGCTTCTGGAGATCTGATCTCTGGCTCCCATGCTTCACAGCAAGTGATGGCTACTGGAGATGCCCCGGCCCCAGGTCGGACTTTTAAAACGTAACCTCACTTGCAGTTATAAGTTGAGAATAAAATGAAGACTGAAAACATCTGGGTGGGAGAGGACCTGCAATATTCATGTGGGACGAGTTTCAGACATCTTTGTGACACGAGGATTTTGAAAGTGGGGGGACTGTGTACAGGGATCATTCTTGCAGACAGCATATAGTTCAGCTTCCTACAGCAAATTCATTTTTCACTCAAGGCATTCAGATGAGGAAGAAGTCCTAACACAGGGAGCCACCCACCCTCCCTTGTCTAGAGGTCCAGAGGAACCCAGCTGTGGTTTATTCTTTCCAGAAGAAAGAAGAACATGTGTACTGCTCCTGATTAGTATGTTTTAAAGCACTGACAGCTAGGGAGAGGCGAGGCGACTTGAGACTATCCCCAACAAGGCATTTTGGGTTGTGTAACTATTATTTAATTCACGAAAATAGTGCCATTGCCCTCAAGATGGCTATAGTCTTTTGAAGCAAAAATAAGAGAGAGAGGGAGAGACTTAGTAAAACTGACAACTTTTCAGGAAGCCAAGCAGCAGCCATCACAGAAGAGCAATAGATTATTGAATTGAAAGGGTTGACTTAGGCAGAAGGATGAGAAGGACCGGGTGTGCGTGTGTGTGTGCATATGTGTGTGTGTGTGTGTGTGTGTGTGTGTGTGTGTATATGTGTATATATATATCTTGGCTAAATGAGAACTTTGGTGTCAGACAGGATGAACAGCCAAATTTGCTTCTCTGTAAGACTTTTTGAGACCAGGGATGCTCCATACAGGCAGAAGGATGTTTGCCAATACTATAAACCTTGCATATTTCCACGTCAGTCACACATGCACACTTAGGGCCCAATGGACACAGCAACCGTAACTCACTTTGCAATGTCCTATGGAGACTCAGTCGGCTGTGCAGCCACGGTTCCTTGCTTGAAAAGGATTCAAGAGAAGCACACGTGAACTCCATGCTATGCTTAGCGACAGAATTAATAAAGAGATTGATTATAAAATGAGTTTAATGTGAGCATTTCAAAATATAGAAGATAGGGCTGGCAAGAAGGCACAGTGAGTGCCTGAAGCCAGCACGCTGGCCTGAGTTCCACCCCAAGACCTACATGATGGAGGGAGGAAACTGACCTCCTCACGTATGACATATGGTACATGTATGTGAACATGTACATGTGTGCCTCATGCCAATAGAGAATTGATCTTTTAAATTTTTATTACATTTATATATAAAGAAATAAATATGAAAGATGCTTAGAAAGACTAATTTATTTATGAGTTTATATATAGTTATATAGAGAGAGTTGAAGGTTCATCAAAGCCAAATTATGGTGAGCTGGTGGCTAAATATTCAGTAACATATGTCAGCAAGAAGATCTTTGGCTGTGTAATGTCCAGTGCCCTAGTAGGCATGTCACTGTGTTTATAAAGCCCTTGTGGAAGCATCCATGCTTCCCTGAAGACAAAGGAACCCCTGGGTCCTTGAAAACTGGAGTACCCAGTGCTCATATCTGCTGCTTTCCCAGCTAAAGAGGCGAGCCTCACGATTACCATCTTACCAGGGTGGAAAACCTTCTGTGCCTCTGAGTAACCAAATCACACTTCCCGATGATGGGGTTGCCCCAAGTGTGGCCGAGTTTCTGTGGTGAGTGACTCAGAAGAGCCAGCGAGGACTTTCACTGAAAGAGAAATTAGTCGTGGGGCTGAGTGAAGTCACCAGGTGTCCCCACTTTCCAGAAGATCCGTGTCCTGTGACTGCCTTTCATCATGAGTAAAAGCGGAAGCCACACTCTCCTCACCGCTATGATTGCGGAACGCTGGAGAAGCGTGATGCTTTTTAAAGGAAAATCGCCCTAAAAGGTCACTCCGTACTCAGCAAACAGGGGCTTGAGCATCATTGTGGCCTAACTGGAGTCAGCTTCAGGACTGCTTTATCTCTAGACTTGCGTTTGAGTTGGTACACTGGAGGAGTGACGATGGGGAAACACATTTGTACGTGGCTATTTATGCTTGTCTATGGATTTAATTTATATACTTATACACGCATGCCCAGGCGAGAAACATATAAATATGATCTTACATTAAGGAATGAGTATTTGTACATAAGTATCATTTATCGACACGACCACTTTTGTGAAATTTAATAAAACCCGGGTCTTGCAGCCTAGGCTACTTTTTTTTTTTTTTTTTTGGTTTTTCGAGACAGGGTTTCTCTGTGGCTTTGGAGCCTGCACTGGAACTAGCTCTTGTAGACCAGGCTGGTCTCGAACTCACAGAGATCCGCCTGCCTCTGCCTCCCGAGTGCTGGGATTAAAGGCGTGTGCCACCACCGCCCGGCCCAGCCTAGCCTACTATTCTAGAGCTTTTGCCGTGCCCATGCTGACTTGCGGCTCGCAATCCCACCTCAGCCTTGGAGCTGAGGGCCTAGGGTCTCCTTTGGTTTTGAATTAGATCCATCAGTGTCACCTCTTGCTCGTGGGGTGCTCTGACCTAAAGCTACAAGAGAACATAGAGCATGCGTCAGTCGGCCACATAAGTGTTCTTTCCTCTCCTTGGCATGGTTACTTGAGGACATTTTACATGAATTAAAATTTGTATCATACTCAAATAAGTAAACATACATCCCGAAGAGCAAGCTTGCTCCAAGTGTTTCTTAAAAGACATAATCTAGGGCTGGAGAGGTGGCTCAGCGGTTAAGAGCACTGGCTGCTCTTCCAGAGGCCCTGAGTTCAATTCCCGGCAACCACATGGTGGCTCACAGCCATCTGTAATGAGATCTGGTGTCCTCTTCTGGCCTGCAGACATACATGCAGAGCACTCATATATAAAACATAAATAAATAAAGCAAACTTAGCCAAAGAAGGAAATAAGATTTTTTTTTAAAAAAAGACATAATCTATATGAATTCAAAGAAAAATTCAATCAGATAAATGAAAATATATCCCTGAGTCATAATTTTTTCTGAGTGAAAAAAAAATTGAAATTTTGACTTTGTGCATTTTCTTGGTTCCCACATGTATCACTCGTTGATACACACACCGAAATTAAACTTTCTCAAGCCTCCCCACTGATTAGGGACTCTGCGCCTCTCCACTCGGGTGCGTCCTTATCTGTGACATGTTGGTGTCACATGCCACTTCTGATACGGCCCTGTGTCAGCGTTTCAAAGACAGCACGGACTAGGAGGAAAATTCCTCTTAATAGGTTCTCACTGTCAAATGAGAGAGGTCTTAATTTCTTCTGTCTTTCCTCTGAGGCATCACACCGTCTCTCCCTCAGTAACAGGCAAAGCCGCCTTTTGAGAGTGATTTCTGTTTCTACCCTGACGCATCCCGCTTGTTTACGTTCCGCCAGTTCCCGTGTGTGCACGTGCACTTAGCCACGCCTCGCTGCTGCTTCCTGCCTTCCAAGCTGCTGCTGTCTGAAGGGGGTCTAGGAGGATGGTGACGCTGCGGTTGCCCCTAGAGCTAAAAATAATCTTTTCATTCAAATGTTTTTGCTTTTCTCTCAAAAATCTTACTTCCTCTGTGGGTTCGGCCAATCCTGTAAACAATTGTGGTGACAACTTATCAGAACTCTCCAGATCGTATCGGGCAGGATGGACGAGGAGTATTTTAATAAGTACGGTCACAGAGGTTTTGAATTCAGGTGTGTGAAGGCTCCACGCTGGCAGAGAGGCCGGATGGTACCGCCTTTCTGGGAGGCAGAGCTAGCATGGTGGTGGGAAGGCGCTGTGACATCACAGTTCACCTTGCACACCTCCCCAGCGTGCAACACCTCCCCCCAGTGTGCACACTTCCCTAGTGCACACTCCTCTGGAAGGCCCTTGCAGGTGGGAACTTGGGCGTGTGCATTCCTTGGGCCTTTGTAGCTAAGCCATTCTCATTTAAGTAAAAGAAGCGTGCGGTTTTTCAGAATTAAGTGAATTACTTGGCAAGTTCCTAGCTTCCTGCCTGCGTATAGCAGACATCCAATATGTATATTAACATTACAATTATTTAACCAACCTCAGCATCTAGTGTAGATTTTTTTTTATGTTGGAGAATTGCTTAATAAGTAGATGCATGCACAGTGATTAACTGTCTGATTGCCCCTTTAATATTTCTGAATGTGGAGTTTTATAAAATGTTTTTACTTAACATAACTTTATTAAAATCAAAATATATGCAAGGATTGTAACAAGGCCTTCACACTTGGAGACATTCTTTATATACGGTGTTGGTCAGTCTTTTCATAACAGTAACGAAAACTCTGACATACGCAACTTTAAGTCAGAAAAGGGGGAATTCTGGCTCACAGTTTCAGGTTTCAGACGGTTCCTCTCATGGTTGCTTGGCTCATGCTCTTGACAGAAAGAACATGCTGACACATAGCGGCATGAATATATAGTAAGGAAATGTTTTACTTTGTGGTGGACAGGAAGGAGAAATAGAGAGAGAAAAGAGAGATACAGAATACTGGGCACCAGGCATAACCTCCAAGGCTTAGCCCCAGTGACCTACTTCCTCCGGGAAGGTCTTAATGTCCAGTTTCTACTACGTCCCAAAGTACTCTACCAGCCATAGCCCGAGGATTCAAACCGCGGTCCTGTGCAGGGTGTTTCACATCAAACTGTAATGCCCAACTCTTAGTTCAAAAGGCTCATATTTAAGCAGCACTCTACTTTTATGATATGTTAGATGAGAGAATGCAGTCTAGACTGGTTCCACCATTTCAGCTGTAACTTAGGAAGCCCTTTGGATATGTATCCCAGGTCTTCGCTTTGGATGTGATAACTGAGGTCCCCACACACCAGATGAACTCATTTTAAGAATATTTAATTATGTGTGCTTGGTTTCGTTGCGGAAATTTTGTTTTGTTTTGTTTTTTGAGACAGGGTTTCTCTGTAGCTTCGGAGCCTGTCCTGGAACTAGCTCTTGTAGACCAGGCTGGTCTCAAACTCACAAAGATCCGCCTGCCTCTGCCTCCCAGGTGCTGGGATTAAACGCGTGTGCCACCACCGCCTGTCTAATTTTGTTATTTTTAATAACCTAGTAAATCAGTTTGAGTTAGTTCATAAAGCATATAATTCTCAAGCAAGTTATTGCATTAATTTACAGCTTCCATTAAAGACATCTTGAACTACATTTTGTGTTAGTGGGCTTCTAAAATAATTTATGCCCATCAATTGGAACCCAATACATTTATATTTAAGTAGTTAATATTTATATCAATAGCAGGTAAGCATCAATATAGATGTAAATATGAATAATAAATAGCTAGATTATGTAGCCTAAGATAATAATATCAGTTCTCAGTTAATTGATAATAATATCAGTAATACGAATCTCACTCTTCATGGTAGATTCCAGAGAATTTGAAGCCCAGAAAACTTCAGGGCTTTGTCAGTTTCTTTCAAAATAATTCTTTTATTTAACCTGAGACTATCATTTACATACAGTCATTAGGTTTTATGTTTTGTTTTTTTGACAATGTCTTGCTGTGTAGCCAAGACTGACTTTAACCTTATGAGCCTCCTGCCTTAACTCTCAAGTGCTAGAATTACAAGCCTGTGCCACCACCCTCAGTGACATTTCTAAAAATGGACAAACAGTGCTATTTCCAACACTCTGGTGTGAAATTATGACTATTTGGGGTGATTAAATTCTAAACCTAATATATAAAAATATCTAAGAATGCTTAAATCCTAATCCCAGAATCTATGTATGGGTACACAGCAAAATGTTGGGAACCAGGCATGGTGGTACTTGCCTCAGGAAGCTGAGTCAGGAGAATTTCTGAAGAGTTTGAGGCCAACCTGGATGCATGATGAGTCCCAGGGTAGCCACAGCTATATTTCAAGACACTAACTCAAAAACCAAAACAAAACAAAGTAAAAACCCCCAAACCTAATCAATAACCAGACCATCCCACTATTAACTGCGGATCGTTTTACTTGAAGACGTGCGTGAGCTTTTCCTCAGATGGGAAATTTCCTCTGTGACTCACGAGATCCCAGGCCAGTTCTCTGCCCTCTGAATCTTTCTCTGGAGCAGAGGTTGAGGGAGCAACCGGCAGCTCCTCAGCTGCCTCTGAGCATCAGGACCTGTTGGAGAAGGGCCACGCTGTCCCTGCCCTCAGAGAACACCTTGTCCCGGGGGAAGGGGCAGTCCCAGACACGAGATAGTTGTCAAAATGCTTGCCTTGCAAACAAAAGGATCCATGTTCAGTCACCCAAATCCGTATGAAAATGTCAAGTCCTGTGACTGGATTTGTTAATCCCAATACTTGGGAGGAGGAAATGGTTGGATCCCTGGGGATCGCTGGCTAGCCACCTAAGCTAATGGGGGGGTGTCCAGCCCAGTGAGAGACCCTGTCTCGAAACACAAAGTAGGAGATGCCTGGGGAAGAACAGCCACACAATAAATTATTTCTAATGTCTCACGAAGCAATGCCGAGGTAAAGTGTGGTAACACTTTTAGAAACAATGGGGGGAAAGGTCACTCAGAAGAAAGTAAAGCGTTTATTTCAGGCCTGGGTGCCTGTTGTATTGTGTTTTGTTTCTCTTAGTTTCAACAGACATAGCAAGGTTTTGGGAGATTCCTGTAAATGTTTCCACATCTGACTCAAGCAGGGCACTTACCTCTGGGGCACCACGACCCAAGGCTTGTAAAAGGGTGGAGTCTCTCAGACAGACATGGGCAGAGCCTTGCTCAGAACATCAGGCGCCATGGTACTAATGCCAGTCTTCAGGGGAATGACTACACGATTTTCTTAACCACAATGACAGCTCATACTGGTTTTTTTTTGAATTTCTATTGTAATTGCTTTGCAATTTATTTATTTTTTGTTGATCTTATTGAGCTATACATTTTTCTCTGCTCTCTTCCTTTCTTCTTCCATCTTCTTCAATCCTCTCCCATGGTCCCCATGCTCCCAGTGTACTCAGGAGATCTTGTCTTTTTATACTTCCAATGTAGATTATATCCATGTATGTCTCTCTTAGGGGCCTCATTGTTGTCTAGGCTCTCCGGGATTGTGATTTGTAAACTGGTTTTCTTTGCTTCATATCTAAGAGAGTTATGAATGAGTACATATGATAATTGTCTTTCTGGGTCTGGGTTACCACACTCAAAATGATGTTTTCTAGCTCTTATCCATTTGCCTGCAAATTTCAAGATGTCATTATTTTTTTCTGCTGTGTAGTACTCCATTGTGTAA